>BRYA01000230.1:14197-55457 GCA_030267965.1 Triparma columacea
AAGGTGGAGAGGGCGAAGGACTTTCTTGAGGACTTCAACGAGGTGAGGGAAAGAGATAATGGCAACGGGAATAGCACAAACACTGATTGGTTTTGCCCCCCCCCCCCTCCCGCGCACACATACGCCGCCCAGCTCTGCGGCCAGGTCCCAATCAACCACCACTACACTTTCACCTCCTCCACCAACTTCTACACCCTCACGCACCTCTACAACCTGCTCTTGATCCGTCATAGCTTCCTCCGCCAGAATGCACGCGTATTCGAAACCCCTTTGTACCTCCCCCCCAACGGCTGGCCAGCGTTTAAGGGTAGCGACCGCGAAGGGGGTAGGCTGATACGGAGCCTGAAGGAAACGAACGAATACGTGGAACAGATCGCCAAGATTTGCGAGATCAAAGTCAAGAGAGCCTCGTGGATGGACAGGAAAGCACCTAGCCCGAAGCAGATGCCGGTGACCCAGAAGAAGAGGTGAGCGAAGAAGGCCCCGACGACAAATTGAAACCTTGTTGCCGGTCTATATATCTAACTCTCGTGGTCATCACTTCGCTCATTTCTCTCTTGCGTTCTTCCCTCGACTCCTCGGCTGAAAACCCTAGGAAGATAGTATCGACTTTTACCTCCAAAGAGGATGACTACTGGACACAGAGATGCAGAAGTGGCTCAAGCTCCGTTTTCACCACCGATCAAGCCCGGGCCTCCGCGGCTTCCTTCGTCTCCACCTACAGGTCCGTCGCGTCCACGGTTCACCAGCAAAAGGTTGGTGGCAAGTCGTTCGTCGTCTACCTCGGCTCGGTCCTCCCCTTCCAACCCACCATAAAGGACCTCTGCACCCGTCACGGCTTTACTCTGAAGGGGGAAGCCATTTGGACGTTCACGGGGTTCCCACCGACGGGGTGGCCGATGTTTACGGCGAGGACGAAGAGCGAAATGCTGAGGTTAAATAAGGGGAAGGTTATGAGCATGATCAGCCTGCACGAGTACGTAGCGGAAATCGAGGTGATTCTAAGGGAACCCGGGCCGTGAGGAGGGGGAAGGAAGGGGGGAGAGAAAATGGCCCGGCGAGGACACGGGGGAGTAAGAGGCAGAGAATCGAGGAGGGGAAGGCTCTAATGATGATATGAGTGGGGGGGGGATCAACGAGGAAGCTTTGGGGAGATAATCGTAAAAGGCGTGAAAAAAACGATGGCATCAAAGATTTATTCGCGCAGTATGTTACACCGTTATCTGTATGGTGCTGTATGTACTCTATCAACCCTCCGCCTTATTGTCACCGGTGCTGTTGTGTTGCTGTGCTTTGTATTTTGTATATTGACCGTTCCCGTAAACCTTCCTAGGGTTTAGGAGTCTGTCAGAAAGTGTCTTTGAGCCACTGCAAGAGCGAACAGTGAAGGGGTTTTCAGTTAGGTACCGTGGCTCGCGAATCGGGCGTTGTGGTTTTGATCTTGTACTTCTCCCGAATCCTTACCTATAATTTTCGCACGATTCGCATTTGCAAACCTCGCTGCACGTCACTCCGGCGCTAAAGCATTCGCAGTACTTCTTGAGGCATCTGCTCTTCCTGCACTTGCAGAATAAACGATCCAATTTTTCGACGGGGTTTTGGAAGCCGTGTCGATATTTGTCGTTATTAGCCTTGATTTTGTCGATGGCCATCTGGCGGAGGGACTCATGCATGGCAATGTTCTTGCAATCCAAGCAGTTGCAGCCGGCGTCGCAGTATTCACTGGCGGCGAAGCACTCGCAGTAAAGCTTGAGGCATTTCGACTTTTTACAATTACAGGGTTTGCGGTTCTTCTTGATATGGTGTCCACCAACGTTCTCATTTTCGATATCTGTTTCGCTGCCCAGAACGCTTGACTCGCTATCCGAGTAGTTCGCTTTCCAGTCTATCTGATCCTCGTCGCTTTCAATCATCACCTGACTCCCCAAATCGTCATCTGCGGCAGCGCCAGCGTCAGCGTCAGCGCCAGCGTCAGCAGCGTCGGCTCTGTACACCGCTCTGTACATCACTCCCGCATATTCAACATTCACCTGAGCCGTGCTACCGCTGGAGAAGTTGATGCGCGTGTGTGTCTTGAGGCTAATTTGTGTCGTGGATATCATCTTTTCGCCGCCCTCAGCGTCAACGCGGATGTCAATGGGAAGATTGGCACCAACACACCCTTCTCCTCTCTCTCCGATGGGCATCAAACTGTTGTTCTCTCTGTGATCATTACCCTCTATATTATACACCTCATGGTCTATGTGAGACATTTTTGTGACGATTCGTTGTATTTAGCCGAGCTTCCTTTGCTTTTCAATTCAAAATTTTGGACTTGTTGAGCGTGAGAAAAATCTTCCTCTCACTACTTTTCAGCAATGGAGCGCCACAATAATGTAGATAAAGAAGCAACTTACTTATAGATAAAGTGTTTAGAAATAGAAGAGGTTTAATTTGTGAAATGAGTAGAATGGGTGTTTTTATGAGTTAGGAAAAGACTATCTGGGTCCTGTATTTTGCTGGAGGGTTAGGGTGCTTGGTCATTATTCACCATGGGGTTGCGTTTCTACGTTTGGTGTGCCTTGATATATTTTGCCGAACCCCTAGAGTGCTTTAACATACTTACTGAGGGGAATTGTGCCTGCAGAGCATCGTCGCATCACAGGCGAAATGCCTTGACTCTCCAAAGTATGTCAGAGCATCGTCGCAGTCTCACAGGCGCACTGCCGTACCTCCTCTTGGGCCCTCCCTACATCTTTCTCGCCAAGGAGGCAGCGTCAAAGTTGAATAGAAATGGCTTGACTTACGCATCTGGCTACACTAACCACGTCAGGGAGCACATTTCTCCCTTTGTAGAGAAGGCGTCCACCATAATGGAGGTTGGCGCTGGTGAGGCTCTTTGGTCGTTGAGAGAGGCTGGAGTTTACGAGCATGTAGGCTCAAGCGCAGATGTCACGTTCCTTGACCCAGCTCCATTCTCGGCCGTCTCAAAGGAAGAAGCCATCAAGCACTTCAATCGCACACCTTCCTTCATCACTCGCGCCATTTCCTCCGACCTCTCAACGCCCCCCCCCGATTTGATAATCTCCGTTTTCACCCTCTGTTCCGTCTCAGACCTTGCATCTTCCGTGAGGTCTATCTACGACCTGCTCCCTCCCGGCTCAACTTACGCTTTCGTCGAACATGTCGCCGCTCCAAAATCGACTCCATACCGAACTATGCAGAAAGTTTTGACTCCCCTCCAGGCGAAATTGGCGGATAATTGTCATCTTGATCGGGAAACACCTCGAATGATTGAGGAGGTCTTTGGGAATGTTGAAGGCCATGTTGTGAGGGAGGAAGGTGAGCATGGAGTGGAAAGCTTAAGTGACGGGGCTTCGCGAAAATGATGTCTTACCTCCTCGTTTTCGTAGGAATGTGGCCTGTCGCGGAGGTATTTTACGGATCCGCAGTCAAAAGGTAAAAAATCAGTCTTTGTTGTTGTTGTTACAATACAAATTTAACCAAACAATTCCTCGAACCCCACCTTGCTCTCCTCCACACCCACCCCAACTCCTTTGAGAATCTCCTTCGTGGCCGGGGTCGCCTCGTAGGGGATGTAGATGTCCGGGCTCAGGCTGCCGAGGCTTCCCCCCCTCCTGTGTCCTCCCGGGGTGCCCTGCCCTCCGTGCAGGGTTCCCGCCATTCCCCCATCAACTAGGTCCCAACTACCTTTGAATTTCCCCCATTCATCCCACTCGGCATCGAGCTTTTTCCTTTCCAAGCCCATCATGCCCTTGATCCTCTCGATGTCCAATTTGTCCTCCTCCTCGACTCTAGCCTCCCCTTCCCCAGCAGGCTCCTGGAACACGGCAGCCTGAATTATGCCATCCTGCTGCTTAATGATTCCCTTTAATTCCTGTGGGGGGGAGGATTATATGAGGAGGAAAAAGAAAAAGGGTTAGATAAACTCTGCATTAAGTCCTTAAATAAATGCGCTCCTCCTCGCTCTCACCTTGACCTTTTTCCTCATCTTCAGCAGCTCATCTCCCTCCGCCTCTCCCCCTGCCTCCCCGACCTCCCCCCCTTCCGCCCTCATGACGCTCATGATCCTCTCCTTGACCTCCATAATCTTCTTGTGCAATCCGCTGCTGATCCTGCTCTCAACGTACTCCCCGTTCATGAACCACTCCCCGTCCCCGTGGATTTCCTTCGCCACCCGACCTCCCCCTTCCCCTTCATCTTCTCCCCTCTCCCTTCTCATCCTAGCGACGTACTCCTGAAGGACATTGTACTGCGGCGGCGGTGGTGAGATGGTGTGGGGCGTTGGGAGGAGGAGCATAGTGTAGAGGCCGACATGATTCATTCGCACAAGAAACCTCATTCGCCCCTGAACATACCACACACCACACCACGAACGCGCCCTCACTCACCTTCCCGACGACTTCGTTGACCTCTCCCCCCAGAGATTTGAGCTCCGCCCTCAGGCTGTCGTTCTCAAACAGCAATTCGCTCTGCCTCATTTCCAGCGACGAGTTCAGCTTGGATAGGAATGCCTTGTCATCGGTCCCCCTCTCGCGGCTCGGGAGCTTCCCCTTCGCCTCGAAGGCCTTGAAAGAGCCGGAGCCCTTCCTCTCCTGCTGCACTCGCTTCTGTAGTTGCTTCCTCAGGCTCTCATAGTCGACCTCCATCTTGCGCATGGAGGCCTTGTATTGCTCGTCCCTGCCGGCCAGTCGAACACTGAGGGCCTTGTATTCGTCCCGCTCGGCTACCAGCTTTGCGGCCTGTTTCTTGTGCTGCTTGTTTGCGCTCTCCAATTTTACCCTAGCCCCCGCAGCCTCCTGTTCAGAGGAGAACACGGCAGAGTTGAGCGACTTGTTGTCATTGGCCTGGATGTCAATCGTAAGGCGGAGTTGGTGCACCTGCTGCTTGAGGTCCGCGACGTCTGCCTCTGCAATCCTCCGGCTTGTTGCGAGGCTAGACATGAAGTTGATGACAGGTGTTGGTAGAGATGATAGTGATGCGGTGCAATTAGCCTCCATTGCAAGTTTTTCCAGATAAGTCGACACGTCGTCGTCTGCGTTATTATTATCATTTGTAGTGGATTTATTTTGGGGCTCCACTTCAAATCCGGATGGCGGAGGGACAGGTTGGGGAGGTTTTAAAGTCGTGTCGCCTGTGTTGTTGATAGGAATGTTAGGATTACGTTTCTTCAGGCCTCCACCTTTCTTTGTCCTGAGAGGGCGCCGAGGTGGTGGAGAGAAATCCATGATTATGGTTTGTTGTTTGGGGGAAAATCAGCAAAATCCAAATCATCCACAAATAAAGGTGAGGGAGACTTCAGCGTTCGTGATTAACTCCTTGCGATTCAATCTTCTTTTTGTGCCACTAATTGTAAAGCTCATGCGGTCCAGAATGTTGTGTGACAATTTGTCAATAAACATAGCTCGTCGTACTATATTGGATTCTACTAGGGAAAATACTTTCCAGAGAACGCACTAACCCACACTTTCATGCCTCCTGCAGATGAAATTCCTTTCCCTCCTCCTCGCATCTACTGCCTCAGCGGCCTACGTGTCAGAGTTCAAGGAGATGCCCGATCACACTGTGAAGGACGACTACACCAAGCCTTTACCCAACACCTACCTTAACTCAGACGACCTCCCCGATGCTTTTACCTGGGCGAACATCGATTGCGTTTCTTACTTGACAAAGTCCCTCAACCAGCACATACCTCAGTACTGTGGGTCGTGCTGGGCACACGGTGCTCTCTCCGCCCTCGGTGATCGCATCAAGATCGCTCGTGGAGCCTCCGCTTCCGTGGACATCAACTTGTCCATTCAGTACATTCTCAACAACGCCGGGTCCATGGCCGGTTCCTGCTACGGTGGATCCGCAACTGGGACTTATGAGTTTATTAAGAAAGCCGGCTTCGTCCCTTACGACTCTTGCCAACCATACATCGCGTGCTCCTCCGACTCCTCGATCGGATTCTGCGGTTCGGTCGACACCACCCCCTCTGCCATCAACACTTGCCGTACCTGCTCCACCTTCGGCGTCGACTGCGCTGTCATCGACCAATTCCCTAACGCCACTATTGCTGAGTACGGAACCGTTACCGGGGCTGACAACATGAAGGCTGAGATTTTTGCCCGGGGCCCGATTGCGTGCGGTGTGAACGCAGAGCCGCTCCTTGACTACGCTGGAGGCGTCTTCAGCGACGACAAAGTTAGGGATAAACTCGTGAACCACATCATCTCCATTGTTGGGTGGGGAACCGACTCCGACACGGGAGATCAGTATTGGATCGTCAGGAACTCTTGGGGAGAGTACTGGGGGGAAATGGGATACTTCCGCTTGACAATGGGTGGCAACCAGCTCGGAATCGAGAGCGAGTGTAGTTGGGCCGTCCCTGGGACCTTCACGGAGCAGGTAAGCATCGACAGAAATGAAGGAAGTGTCACGATGATGATATATCCACTAACACAACTGCTCCGCCGCGCAGAACTTTCCTTGCTTTGAAGATGGCTCTAATTGCGATTCTGCCCAGGGCCGCTTCATCGATCCAAGCGACGACCTCGCCATCATTGACGCGAGGCTCAAGAGTGCCTAAATGGTTCGTGCCCTTCCACAAGCCATAACGTAGCTATCTCACTCTAAGTTAATACCTACGATAACTCCCGACTCTGTCGTAGCTTATCAGACGACGATGAATACCTACGAGTAAAAAGATGCAATCTTGATAAGAGAAAGAAACCAATACCGTTTCATATTCGAATACGAAAAAAAGAAGTTAAGGGCTATGTGTTGTTATTACTTCTTCTTCTCCTTGTTCTCCTTGAGCGTACCAGCTCCCCTCAAAGGTTTCTCCCCTTTGCCAATCTTCAGCTGTTGGTTGCGGAGTACGAACGGCTCAGGATCGGGATAGGAAAATGTTGAGAGCAAGCTCTTCTCCTGACTTGCGTCGGTTGTAGAAGGGGGAGAGGGGGCGGCGGAGGACGAGGACGGAAGGAGAGAAGTCAAAATGGAGGCTGAGGTAGCGGAAGCAAAAGCTCGTCGACTCAAAGAGGGCTTATTAAATCTTAATGACGAGGCTAACGATAGAAGGGTGACGATGATAGCGAAGAGGAAATACTTCATGAGTGTTATCTGGGTATCTGGCATGTGCGGTGTTAGTACACGAGTAAAGGCTGTCAGAGTTTCTTCATCATGAATTTAATACCAGGTATCATCATTTAATATATCCAATGATCACTCTACAGCCACGAATTTCAACGCAACTACAACAACTGTATGCCAACTATGCGACTACTATGCCAACTATGACTCAGTCTCGGAAACACACCTTAAAATTAGGAAATGTGTTTCCAAGGGAAAATGCTCAAAAAAAGATGACTCATCAATCGAATCAAATTTCTATTTATTAGACCCTCTCCAGCACGACAGCGATTCCCTGTCCTCCTCCGATGCAAGCGGATCCTACGGCAACGTTCATGTCGGCATTCCTTTCGAACTCGTTAGCGAGGTGGGCGACGATCCTGCTTCCGCTGGCTCCCAGGGGGTGTCCGATGGAGATTGCTCCGCCGTTGATGTTTGTCTTGTCCATGTCGAGGCTGAGCTCCTTGGCGCAGGAGAGGAACTGGGCGGCAAACGCCTCGTTGATCTCGAACCTGTCGACTTCGTCGAGGGTCTTTCCTGCGATCTTGAGGGCGTTCTTGATTGCGGGGACGGGTCCAATACCCATCTCTGTTGGTTCGCACCCGACAGAGTTCCAGGCGGTGAGCTTGCAGAGGGGCTTGAGTCCGTGCTCCTTGACGGCCTCCTCAGAGGCGAGGATGATGGTTCCGGCGCCGTCGCAGATGCCAGATGCTCCAGCGGCGGTGACAACTCCCTCCTTGTCGAAGACGGGCTTGAGCTTGCTAATCTGATCGACGGTGGTGGAGGGCTTGGGGTGCTCGTCGGCGTCGATAGTGACCATGCCTTTCCTAGTCTTGACCTCGATGGGGGCCATCTCGCCTTCGAAGTGGCCGGCCTCCTTGGCCTTGCCCCATTGGACCTGGGAGCGGACGGCAAACTCGTCGCACTGCTCCCTCGTGATCCCGTGCTTCTTGGCTAGGTTCTCGGCAGTGACTCCCATGGGAGTTCCGGCATGAGAGTCGGTGAGGCCGGACCAGAGGGAATCGTTGGCCTGGAGGCCCTTCCCGAGCGGAGTTCCCCAGCGAGCAGCATTGCCGTCAATGGTCATTGGGGCAGCACTCATGTTCTCAGCCCCACCGCAGACAGAGACCTTGGAGAGGCCAAGCTGGATGGCCTGGGCGCCCTGGGCAACGGTCTCGAAGCCACTGCCGCAAAGCCTGTTAATGGTAAGGGCCTGCACGTTGATCGGAACACCAGTCTTGACACCCACATGACGGGAGAGGTAGGCAGCATCAGGGGAAGACTGAATCACATTTCCAACGTAAACGGAGTCAACGATCTCGGGATTGATGTTGCCCTGCGCAAAAGCAGCCTTGGTGGACTCAACACAGAGCTTGGTGGCAGACAATCCCTTGAGAGATCCTCCGAAGGATCCAAAAGGAGTACGCTTAGCAGCAACGATGTAAATGGACATTCTGCATCGTGGGACAGAGAGTTGAGTGAGTGAGCTCGGCGATAGATTTTCGAGCCTCAATGACAAGTTCAAGGACCCAATCTACATGATTTTGACGAAACTTCAGGTGTCAACAACAATCTTTTTTTTTAGGTCTTCAAGGCTACATTCGTGAACGTTGGTCTTCTATATATCTTCCAATAGTCAAAATCATCTCCGTTATTGCCTCAAAATTACGATTGCCCACCTGAAGGAGGAAAGAAAAAATGAACGAAAAGAGGCTCGTCGAAAGATGGTGACTAGAGTCCAACTTCATTTTCGAGCCTGGTGAGCTTTGGTTTCTGCGCAAATTCCCCTGTAGTACCCTCTATCCTTCGTTTCTATCATCAAATGTCCCATTTTGCTGCTGCTCGCCGCCCCAAGTGCTTAGGGAGGGGATTTTGCCAAAGGCAATTGGCATCGGTGATGTCGATTCTTGATGTTCCATCCCCAAAATATTGCTTGTTTGGGGATCCTAGCCAAGGTTGTGTGGTCATTCTTGTTTGAGGATAGTCTTATTCTTGAAATGCGATAATTTAAACCCACAGTAAACCTCCCAAACGTCCTCAATTTCCCCTAACCCATACCCCCCTTCGCAGATGATGATGAACACCTTAGCCCGAACCGTGTCCCGCCGCGCCTTCACTGCGTCGCGCAATGCCTCGACCCTTGTCGTTGCTGATCTCGATGGAGCCGCCATGGGTCCCTCTACCCTTTCTGCAGTGACTGCTGCAGTTGCCATCGGTGGAGATTGCACTTTACTTGCTGTTGGAGATGCTGCCGCTGCTGCTGAGTGCGGCACCGTCGACGGAGTCTCAAAGGTCCTCCACGCTGCCACCGACTCCTACGTCGGAGGTGAGACTGTAGCCTCTGCCATCGCCTCTGCCATGGAGTCTGGATCCTACACCCACATTATCGCCGCTTCTTCCAACCTCGGCAAGAATGCTATCCCCCGCGCCGCCGCTAAGGCTGGAGCATCCCCCGTCACCGACGTCATTGAGGTCCACGGTGAGGACACCTTCGTGCGTCCCATGTACGCCGGAAACGCTCTCGCTAAGGTCAAGAACTCTGATGCTGTCAAGTTCATGACGGTCCGCCCCACCAACTTCGACAAGGCCGGCACTGGAAACTCAGCCGCCGTCGAGGCCCTCTCCTTTGGCAGCGCCGACGCCAGCCCCGAGTTTGTTTCCGCTTCCCAGTCCCAATCAGACCGCCCCGACCTCTCTGCCGCTGATGTTGTCGTCGCTGGCGGAAGGGGAATGAAGAACGGCGAGAATTTCGGCATGCTCGAGACCCTTGCTGACAAGCTCGGTGGCGCTGTCGGTGCCTCCCGCGCCGCCGTGGATGCTGGCTTTGTCCCCAACGAGCTCCAGGTTGGGCAGACCGGAAAGGTCGTCGCCCCCAACCTCTACGTCGCCGTCGGAATCAGTGGCGCCATCCAGCACCTCTCTGGTATGAAGGATTCCAAGACCATCGTCGCCATCAACAAAGACAAGGAGGCTCCCATCTTCTCCGTTTCTGACTACGGCCTTGTTGCCGATCTCTTCGACGCCGTCCCTGAGTTCACCGAGAAGTGCTGAATTGTTCTCGATTTGGTGCCAAGAGGGGAGGGGTAATGGGTGATTGGAGCTTCGCGTGAGAATGGAGCATGCACTCACACCATTAAAACATAATAAAACAAAATAATAAAAAAATTCAATAGGAAATTCCTCAAAATACAACTATGAGGCCCTCTTCTGGCACATCCATCGGTCCCTCAGTTTACGAAGCAGACCGTGAAGATTGGTGTTTCCCAACCGAGCTGGACTTACCTCCCAAGATGCAAAGCTCCTTTCGCAGGTAAAAAAGAGACTCCTCAGTCTTGTCGTCCTTCTGCTCCTAATTTATCTGCTATTTTATAGCTTTGTCGAGACCTTCAGTCTTGTCGTCCTTCTGCCCCTAATTTATCTGCTGTTTTATAGCTGTGTCGAGACCTTCTCTCCCTGTTGAACCTAACAACCCATATTCTAACAATGTTTTCGTCTCAGGCTGAACGATTGTATGCGTGTGCTCTATGAGCTTCGTGGTCCCACTGTCGTAAATTGGGGCTTTGGGTTGTGGACGTTAGGAGGATTTTTTTGGTGCTACCCGCTATTTAAGGACGAGCTCAAGGTAAGAGGGGGGTCTTGTCTATTCTAGTGAGCTCCACTTCTTCGCTCCCTCTCCGTCTTATCCAACCCGCCTCGCAGATATTCAAGAATTGGGTCGAGACTGGTGAGATTGAGGAAAAGGTGAGAATGGAGGTACCAGGGTGGCGGACGGACTTGGGGGAAGGTGATTGATTGATTGGACGAATTGCACAGCGTCGAATTGTTGAAAGATTATAATAGTTCCAGTTCTCTCCTTCGTTGCTAAACGTCCCCAGTTACCTAACCTTTCGGTCGTCGCTGCGTTCCTCCTCCATAAAAGTACCTGCATCGTCGCATGTGTACTGGGGGGCTCCGCTTGCTGTCTGAGCAGTTTTCGGTGCCTTTAGTGTTTCCTGGCTACGACGTTCAGCTCGACTTTCCTTGGGCTGCAGGCTGGCCCTGCGGTTGCAAGCCTCCCACCCTTGTGCTGACTCCCCAGACAGGGTCGTCCTCGATCGACCTTTGAGTAGCCCCCGCCTGACCTTGGAGTGGCCCCCGCCTCTCAAAAACCTAAGCCACCATGTTCATTCCCAAACTATATCACAATATTACAGTTATGATAATACACAGTTGTCGCCGCTTGATTTCTTCTTCCCTCCGCTCCCATCCTTCTTTTTGGAACTGAGGAAACCGGCTGGCAGACCGAATTTGCTCTTACTACCCCTCTTCTCCTTCTTCACTCCTGCCCCACCAGCTGCCATTCCCCTCCTCTCTCTGTCGAGCTGCGCAACTACGTCCGTCGCCAGGTGCTTGAATGCGTCCTGCACGTTCGTTCCGTCCTTGGCGCTCGTCTCGATGTATTTGATGCCGCATTCCTTTGCCAGTGCCTCCCCCTGGCTCTTCGTCACAGTCCTCTTATGGTGGAGGTCGGTCTTGTTCCCAATGATCATTGTCTGCACCCCTCCCCCGCCAATCTCCGTGGTGGCTCCGTCGTTGTCCTTCTGGGTGTGAGTGTGGATGTTGGCCAGCCAGTAGTCAATGTTTTTGAAGCTGTCGCTGTCAGTGACATCAAAGCAAGTTACAATGGCGTGAGCGCCCCTGTAGTAGGCCCTAGTGATGGTGTGGAACTTCTCCTGACCTGCGGTGTCCCAGATTTGGCACCTGACCCTCAAGAAGGGCTTGCTGCGAAGGATCCTCAACTCCCTCTCCTCCTCGCTGATGACGACCATGTCCTCTGCGCTGAGAGATGCAGCTGCGCTCTTGTTGTAGGCCGGGTTGGGAATGTCCATGTTCTTCACCTTGAAGTCGACTCCTGCGGTTGCGATCAAACTGTAGGCGAACTTGTCGTCGCTATAACGCATCATCAAGCTCGTCTTCCCGACCCCGCTGTCTCCGAGGAGCAAAATTCTAATGGTCAAGTCGGGGAGCTGCTCTGGCGCCCCGTTCAGCGTCTGCCCCATCGGGGGCGTGCCAACACACAGCGGAGACTTCGCCTCGTTGTGGTGCCTGTAAACCTTGCTTTCGTTGCCCCTGCTTGAGTTGCGCGAGCGGGGCGGCAACACAACGCTTCCAGTGATTGGTGCATCGTCGTCGCTGGTTTCGCTGTTCGTTGATGAGTTCCAGCCGCTCACCAATGTGGCACTGTCATTATTGTCCTGGGGGAAGAGCGGGAGAAGCGAGCAAAGCGACGACCAAAGGGTTGAGTAAGTGTTCAGTATTGTGTGCGCCAAGCCGCGTAACTGTTGAGTGTTGTACCACTCGCTTCGCTCAACGCGTCATCTCACCTCCCCGCCCTCATATCCGTCGCTCAAGTCGCTCACGTCGCTGCCACTTGAAACGGAAGGAGAGGACTTCTTCGAGTGATGGTGGTGATGGTGTTTTTCGCCCCGGTGGTGATGATGATGCTTTTCGTTGTGTTGCTGTTTCTTCAGAGACCTCTCCATGGCTCGTTTGTGACGGATGGCCTTTTCCTCCAGCGCAAGCCTCCTCTCCTCCTCCGCTTCTGCCTTCTCTTTATTCTTCTGCATAACGTTCATGCTCGGGTTGTGCGCCTGCTGGGCAGCCTCCAGGTTGCTAACTATGTGCTGGCTCTTCTTCGCCAACGCGATGCTCCGCGCGCTCTCCCTAGCCGCAGAACTCCTCCTCCTCCTCACAGGGATTCCGGGAGGAAGACTAGGGCCCTCTCCTCCAGAGCTGCTCGAACTGCTAGACGGGGTGTCGGCATGGCTCCCGAGAGACCTAACGCCCTTCGTAGGAGTCCCTACAGGTGTTCCAAGGGGAGTCCCCACGGGAGGGGGAGGAGGAGTGTCTGCAGAAATATCAACCTTTAGATCCTTCAAATTTTTCGTCAAGCCCTGGTCCAACTGCTTAGGCATCATCAAGTTGACTCTCCTAAAGTCCCCAGGGCCACTCACTGCTCCACCAATTTTAAGTCCCAAGGCTTGCGAAAGCTCCTGAGGTGCAAGACCTTGTCCCTTCTCATCAATAGAAAACGAACCCCGGGGCGTGTCAAAGCCACTGTCGCCATCCAATCCATTTCCGGAAGAGGGCGGCAAAATAGAGCCAGATAACCCCTCTTCACTCCCAGAGCCATCATCACCCAAGACTTCTTCGTCAGAGGAAAAGTGTCTCCCTGATTCTGTGCGCCTCCTCATCCTCTTCTCCGGAAGTTAATATTCTCGGGGGTATATTGAGGTGGTGAGGGGGTTAGAGGGGTGGAGCAGATCGATCTGAGGCTGTTAGTGCGATGATTGGCAACCTGAAATTTGGGCCCAAAAATAAATGAAGCCTCAAAAAAAAAGGCCCAAAGTTAACAAAATGTCAGAAGACGCGACGATCCAATCAGAATCACAAGTAGGCTCTAATGAGATTGAATTCTCACCTGTGGTGCGTGCTGCGACGCCTAAGCGGCTCACTTCAAAGGTATCCAAAAATGGCGATGGAGGGAAGAAGGAGAACGTGGTGTCTCCTCATGCCGTCTCCCAATTCACGACACCAAAGACGAAGCAGGCGTCTCCAAGTCAGACTGCTGCTAGTGAGAGCGACCCTGTGGAAGATGCGAAGCGCAGGATGCGAGAGATGAAGGGAGGGAAACCAGTTGAGGCTGTTGAGGCTAGTGAGAGCGACCCTGTGGAAGATGCGAAGCGCAGGATGCGAGAGATGAAGGGAGGGAAACCAGTTGAGGCTGGTGATGCCTGGGTGAATGTATATGAAAAGATCAAGTACACGAACTGGCGGTATTATGCTTCTTCGGGACTTCTTAATGATGTGTTTGTTCTCCCCGAAGGGCGGGCTCCAACGGACAAGAAGAGCAAGCTTGGAGTGGATTACGTTGTTGGGGAAGACGGTTTGAGGGTTTTTGCCTATCGTCATTTTGGATGGGAGGGGGACGAAAAGACCATGGAGCTCTGGCGGGAGGAAGAGAGGGGTGGTCATGAAGGGAAATCAAGGAGGAGGAGAACTCCTGCGGTGAAGCCGCCTGTGGAGACACCGGCGGCTAAAAAGGTGGGGACAGCTAAGACTAAGAAGAGGGGAGGAGGGGGGCTCAAGGGGAGGGGTAGATGCAAGGTTAGGAGGAAGGTCGAGGAAAGCGATGAGGAGGAGGAGGAAGAGGAGGAGGAGGAGGAAGAGGAGGAGGATGAGGAAGAGGAGGAGGATGGTAATGTTTCTTCGCAGGACGACGAACCAATCTCTCCTCCTCCCACTGTCTCGACCAATACCAAAGCTATCCTGAAAACGTATTCCACTCCCAAGAATATCACAATCAAGAAATATGACTTTGCTCCTTCCGGCAGCGCGGTGGTCGCACAGGGGTTTAAGCTGGACCCCGAGAAAAGCTCGCTGCAAGTCAAGGCAGGCCTCGGCTTGTGGACGCACAAAATTCAGGTACCTGCCAATGCCAAGTGGAAGAACAAGTGCACAAGCGGCTACGAACTTTTCGTGGTCATCAATTGCAAAGATGTTCTGTCCGTCGTCTACAATAACGACAGCAAGATCGACGTCGTGGCAGGGGGTGAGTTCGTGGTCCCAGAGGGAAATACCATTGAAGTCATCAACAATTCAAGCGGTGGCGCCCTCATTCATCTCGTGCAGGTGTGGTAGTCGATATAAATAAGTGTATGAGGGCAAATTTTCCTTTAAAATGATGTCCTTTCCTATTCCTCCTCGTCGTCCTCCCCCTCGTCCTCGCCCTCGTCAGTTGCCTCCGCCCCCGAGCTCTCACTGCTCTCGCTCGCATCCCCGTTCGTGCTTCCCTTCTTCTTCTTCTTTCTCTTCTTCTTCTTCTTCTTCTTCTTCGGTTCGGCGTCGTCGGGCCATGCAATCTCGTCCCCGAAGCCCATTTCCTTAGCGAATTCTGACCCAATCTCTACATTCATCTGATCTCCTGCATTGTTGCTCTGGACCATGTAGTTTTCTATGCCCATGGCGCCTGAGGGGACGTTGATACCCATGCCCCTGTCAAGGTTCCCCTTCGTGATGGTCTTCAGCTCGTTTTGGAAGGCTTTCCAGCCGTCGTGGGAGAGTAGGAAGGAGCGCATCAGCGCTGAGGGTGCAAGGGTGGACATCTGGAGGCGAATGGCATTGCAGCACTTGATGATGGAGCCCTTGTTAAAAACTTTTCCCGCCCCCTTTTTCTCGTCGAAGGCGTGAAGGCACTCCGTGATGAATTTATTTGTTTTGAGAATCTCCATAAGGCTCTTCTCGTGGTTAATGCGAAGGGCCTTGAAGAGGATTTTGTAGAAATGAACGTGGTACATGTTGTTCTCGTGGTACTGCAATGAGTGAAGCGATGAGCGAAGCGATGAGCGAAGCGATGAGCGGAGAAGGCTGTGTTAGTAAATGAGGTATGGTTCCCACTGAAACACTTTTGTCCCTTCTCACCTCGAAGAACCACCTGGTAAAGACCTCCCATACAGCAGGTTCTATCTTGTCCAGCGCCTCCTCAGCCCTCCAATCCACCATCTCTGCAATCAAGGCAATCAGCATGAGTCTTGCCACGGTGAAGCCGTTCTTGACCACGATCCTGCCAGGGTGTCGGATATCGCTGAGAGTGTCGGGTGAGGCGTCGGAGGTGGTCAAGCAAGCGCAAATTTTTGGCATATTTGAAATGATGTTCTCGAATAGCAGCTCCTTGACGCTCATGAGCTTGTTGGCGATATGGATTGGGGTCGGTTCGGACATCATGAACTGGGACTGGGAGGACTGGACCGTGATCTCCTCATCTCGGCTCCGCTGGGCAACCTCGAGGAGAACGTTCGCACAGTCTACACGCCTGCTCAAACTATAACGAGCGAAGCGAGGCATGGAAGTGATTGTGTTGGTAGGTTAGAACCGTACGATGTGCGCCCGTAATGTTGTCGTCGTTACGCTGCGCTCCTCCGATTTGGTTGTGATCCCTTCTTACCTCCAATCCATCCTGCACGCACCCTCGATAAGGCCCGTGCTGAGTTCTAGGCAGTAACCAAGCGGAGAGAGAAGAAGCTCCCCGTTTTCGCTGGTGCTGAGCGTATTGACAAGCTCAATGATGACCCTCGCGGCCGCATTTGCCTCGTCGTCCGTCTTGTCCTCGTCGTACACTACCGAGCCAATTTCCAGGAGCATCCTCCAGTCCGACATGGCGCAGCTAAATTTCCACTGACGATCGCCCGAGCACTCGAGCCCCCTCATGCAGCAAATCTCAGTAAGAAAACGCTCGACGGCGTCGTTGCCGATCGAGTTCAACATTGACCCAAAGTTGCGCTTCACCGCGCTGGTGTTTCGTCCAATTATGTCGATAACCTTGTCTGGCATGGTAGTTAGGAGGGAGGTGAGGAGGTGGATAGTGTGGTTTAGGTTGGCCCTGCTACTCTTGGCGAAGCATTTCATCAAGGATTTGACAATGACGTCAATATTGTCCATAACGAAAGAGTGTCGAGGCTGCGGGGATCGGCGACGAGAATCAGCGAGGATGATTAGTGGAGTTCGGCAAAACTAACCATTTTCCACTCCATTTCTGACTCTCCTCACCTCACGCTTCTCCCCATCGCCACTCAACAACATCGCAACCTTGTAACTCCTCTCCATCTCCTTCCCACTTGACTGCTCTGGGCCCAACCTCACAACAGCGGCGTCCCCAAACTTCCAACTCTTGTCCTCGACAACCATGCATTGCAGCAAATACTGCATGGCAGACTCGGTGCTCAAGAAGCCAACCATCTGGTCGGTGATGGTGGGATGTTCCAGCTCAAGCATCGAGTAGACCAATTTCAAATTTCTCTCCTCTATCCATTCCTTGCTGTGGAGAGGGTCGCCGCTAACATTCATGGAACTGAAGGCACTCAGCATCTCATTCGCAACGTTCACCTCGTCCAAGGGATCGGGATCGTCATCTGAGTCCGATTCACCATCGATGCCGCCAATTGCATCGACATCAGAGTCAATGGGCAACTAAGAAGGGGACGGAAGCGGTTAGAAGGGGAGAAAAAATGATAAAGACAATGTGAGGGCGAGGCTGTACGAATGATTTTGTGGGCTGGGCTTTGATGATGATGGGAAAAGGGGAGTATATTGTGATGAAACACATACCTCAAAGTCGTCTCCAGCACTCATTGCTGTTGACACGCTCATGCTAGGTAACCCAACCCGGATCTGGCCAATTTACAAATTCTGAGCAGATTTATCATCCTATATTGACGCTTTCCGTTTTGAGGTGCTCTTGAAGTCGTCTTCTAACGCTAAGTAGGCCACCTGTGGTCCATTGACGCGCTGTGGTACAACGATGGGGTCAAAAAAATACATCCCCCCAACCTCCGCCCTCTCTTTACCATCCATCGTCCCGAAATTTGAGTCATTTATTGGGAATCCAGGGTCAATCTGTTTGTTGGCTGGTCCTGCGGGGGTAGGAAAGAGTACGCTTGTGTTTTCAATCTGTAAGGAGTATGGAATTGAGGTTGTTGAGTACATGGGAGATGAGGTGGGTGGAAGGGGGGGGGCGACGATGGGGGGGGGGGGGAAAGGGGGGCGGCAGCGAGGGAATGGCGAGGCTAGGGGGGCGTGAGCAAAGCAAAGCGAGGTAGCACGATCCTGCTCTTTCCATCCCCTACACCTCATCGTGTTGTCCTGTCACACTAACCCATTTCCCCCCCCCTCTCCCCCTCCCTCCTTCCCTTGCAGATCTCGCACTTCGAGAGTTTCTGCATGGAGTGCTCCAAAAATATTTGCACACTCGAGATGCAAGATTCCAAGGGCACAAAAAAGATAAAGAAGGGCCAGTCTAAATCCTTCGCCTCGACCTCCTCAGACTCTAAGAGAATCAGGCGGAAGCAAATTTACCTCGTTCACCAGCTACCACTCGCGTCTCCTTCGGATCCCAACAACCTGAGAACCCACGAGGCCCTCCAGACGTTCAATAGAGGGAGAGGAAAGATGGTCGTCGTGCACTCGGAGGAGGTGAGGCGGAGCGAGTCCGACGTGCGAAGCGAGCCTCACGGAAAGGGTTGAGATAATAACCCTAACTTACTAACTCCCTTGCTTCTCCGTCCTTCGCTCCTCCCGCCTGCCACAGGGAGATGGGAGCTTGGGACCAAAGGACATTGAGCGGCTTATCGGGGGTGTTCCCTGCCAAGTCATTCAGTGTAGCAAGGTGGGGGTCAGGGCCATGAGGAGAATTGTGGGGGGTCGTGTGGCAAAGAAGGAGGTCAACGCGATAGTGGACGCGGCGGACGGGGACGTGAGGCGGGCGATCATCCTCACCGAAATGGGGGGGGACAAGAGAGACACGAAGCTCTCCCACTTTCACGCCCTCGGAAAGCTCTTGTACTGCAAGAGGGGAGAAGACGGGAAGTTAAACGACGCCGACCCAGAGATTGTTATTGAGAGGTCGGACATGGGGCAGCAGGGGCTTCAGGTAGGGAGGGGAGGGGGGAGGGGGGGGGGGGGGGTTGCAGGATTCTATCTCAAGACACTCACACCAAATCCCCTACTCCACACTAGGCCTTCCTCCAGATGCACTGCGTAGAGTTTTTTACCGAAATTGACGAACTTGCCCGGGCCTTGGATTGCTTCTCAGACAGCGAACTTTTTGAGTCCAAAATTTACACAACACCAACCGACAACCTGTTCCCAAGGGCGTACTCGGCAACCTTCATGGCGAGAGCTGTCTCGACCAACCTCAAGAACAAGGCAGATTACAAATTCAAGGCATTCAATAAGCCCAAGTGTTGGGACGTCGGGAAGAAGGTCAGGGAAGAGAAACAGGCGTGGAGGGGTATAAGAGGGTTCAACCAGTACGTCGTCGAGGAGAGGGAAATGAAGTTGGGGAGCGAGGAGGCTGGGGGGGGGGTGTTGAAGGGAGGGGGGTTGAAGGAGGAGCTAGAGGATGTGATTGAGTCTGATGATGACGATGATGATTGGTGAAGGCTCACTTCACGGGGGAGAACCTAGGGGGGGACCACGCTGGGGAAGTTGCTGGCACCCCAACCTGGTTTTATTTGTTTGCGTCGCCAGAGCGCTCAACATATTTATTAACCGAGAGGGTTTCTTTTGGCAGGGTGTCTCACAAGGACAGCGAGAGGAGCCAACTCTCACGTATTGAAAGGGGCAAAGAAAGGGGAGCATTTAAATGTGACGTGTTGAATGTATTAGATTCAACCTATTATTTCTAGTGCTTTTGCAACGATGCGGGTGTATAGGACCCTCCCAATCTCCCCAAAACCCCGATTCATTGGAACTTCGGTCCCAACGACATCAAAGCGTACTATAAGAATGGTCCTATCCTTGTCCGTATTGTTCTCACCACCCCTGTGAATTACTCGCGAGTCCATTACGCAAATATCGCCTGGGTTACCAGCAAAAGTATACTTGTCAAATGGGGTGGAGAAGAGGGAGATGGGTCTGTGCGTTCTGGCAAGCAATTGAGTACCACCATTCCGGACGTTCACAGCACAAAGAGGAAGAATCAAAGTAAGACCGGGCACATTGTACTGGTCGCGATGAAATATCTGACTGTGGCAATGAGGTGGAGCTGTGATCATTTGCAACTCTGACATTCTATAACGATAGCCCTCAAAGTAGTAGTCCAAGAGAGGCCGGAGTGGTTCTAGAAGGAGAGTAGTAAGAGCCACAGATGACTTGGAATTAAGATACGACCTATGTGAACGCGCCCGGGCAGCTGCAGGGGGGGCAGCCCCATCGCCTACAAGTTGGAGTATTGTTTCCTCCACATTAGGGACAATTTGTCGCAGAGTGGTGTAACCTTTGGACCTGATCTGTTCGAAGGAAGACAACACATCGACTGATGGTACTGATGGTGACTCGCAGCTACCCCTGCGGCTGCAGTTACCCGCTTCCAAAAATGAGTCGATGAAATTGAGCATAAATTGCTTCAAAAAAATACGTAAGCGGAAAAATTTCGTGTTCGAAGTTTTAGATATCCTAGTACCAACACTCTGATGGGAGTAAGTGTTTCTCTTATGAGCGTTAAAGCCCAAAATAAGAAGTTCAAATTTTGGTCCAGATCCTTTTTGATTTAATGTATCTAATATTACTAATAATTATTAATTTTGATACATTATATATGTGATTAAAATTAAAACTAAAGTATTTAAAATAACTTAAAAAGATTTAGCTATTTTGTGTCAAAAGATTAATGGTATATTGCGAAATGTATTATAGTAAAATCATTGGTGATAATAATTTAATTTGAATTTATAAACTAAATGATCAAAAGTAGAAATATTTACACTAGGATTTCCGTCCCTATGTTTATCAAAAAAAATTGCAAGATATTATATTGATGAGGTATGATAATTAGAATCTTTATATCAAAATCAGAACTGAATAACCCAAACCAGATTTTGTGTGTGCATTATTTTATTCACACTACGTTTCCGCAGAAACAAGTATCCCAGGCAAGCAATATCTCAAATCTTAACTCCTTTCTGCTACAAGGTTAATTCTCTTTACTCCCCAGGTGCTTGATTTGGTCAATGTCGTCTTTGTCGTCGAAGAGTGGGTCCAAGAATTCCTCAAGGCCAACATCCCCCACGCCGGCGCAGAAGGAACCGAATCTTCCTTCCCCTAAGACGCAGGCTCGCCAGCGGTTCAGGGGGCCAGGCAGGGTTCCAGACTCTCGAGTCACCACCAATGGTAACGAGGGTCAACCAGTCTTGGTTGGTGATGGTGGGTCTGACGCGCTCACTAGGGGTATCCAGAGGGTGAAGCTAGAAATAGACGTGGGTGACGATGGACCTTCCGGAGGAGAGAGTTTGGATGGTTCCAGAGATAATAAGGGAGGGGGGGGGGGGGAGGAGGTGGATGTAGTGAGGAAGTTGGGTCCTAAGACTATCGAGAGGACGTCGAACTCTAACCAGCTTCTGGGCGAGGGCGGTAGGTCGATCCTATCCGCTGTGAGTGACTGGGAGTCCAAGGTGAAGGTTGTGAATCTTTATGGTGGGGCCATGACTTGTATTGTACCTGAGGAATGGAGGGATGTCAGCGGTGTGAGGCAAGTGCCGGACCACCAGGAGGTCTGGCAAGATGTATCCGAGAGGCTCTCGGGGGAGGACCGCGTCACTGGCGTCACTGGCGACTGGTGGTTAGAGGAGATGGGCAGGGAGGGCATGATGGTCGTTGAGATCCTTGAGAGGCAACATGATGTCAAGGACAGGGAGTGTGTTAGATTCTTTTGGGACGATCTGTGTGAGAGCAACGGGTGCAGCGAGAACGGCGACAACGAGGTTTGCTATGAGAGGTGGGAGGGAGTTGGGGTGGGTGGGTGGGGGATGGTGAGGAGGGTGAAGGTGAGAATTGACTAGGACCCGAGGCGAGGAGGGGAAAAGCGACGACACTATCGCAACTACCTCAAACTTCTTGTGACTTTCACCACTCTTCACACTATTCGATAAACTCACGTAACCCTATCCACGCGACTCACTTCGTTTGCCAGGAGGGGGAGGTCGGGATGGGGAGGGGTAGGATGAAGGTAGCTAAAGGCGAGAAGGGGAACATTTGGGCCGACGTAGACATTGTGGTCCTCAGGCTTAGGCAGGTCGAGAGCGACGTCATTTTGAGCTACACCAGGGAAATCAGGGAGGGGGAGGACATGAGCGACATGGGCAACATCATGAAGGTCATATGCGAGAGTTTTAAGATTGAGGACTGGACACTTTTCGCATGAGGCCTGTTGCGCGTTACAAGCGCTAAAATAAACCAACTTTTGTATATATAGCAACAACACGGACCAAATTGACGATTCGTGCTTTAACAAACTACCCCTTACTCCTAACCTCCACAGCAAACAACGGATCGTACTTCCCACCACTCCCATCTGAAAGAACCTTAACCTCTAAACTTTCAATGTTGAAATCCCCGCCCTCCAGAATGGACTTTGCTACATAGCCAACTACTGTCATGATATGATCGAAGTCATCCTTCCCCGACCAGATCCCAATCTGCTTTGACATGAAAACCCTGTCACTAAATGTGACTGAGAAGGTTCCCCCGGGTTTCAAAACAGAGGAGACGGACTTGAATACCGATACTGGTTTTACCAAATAATCGACCGTGAGCTGCATCAGCACAAAATCAAAGGTGTTCTTCTCAAATGGTAGGGCCGGGTTCTCGTTGAGGTCCTGAACGATGCCAGCGTTGGGCCTTGATAGGAGTGGATTATTCATCATTTCCACAGCGTTCATTCCGAGCCCCGTCACCCTCACGTCCCCACCCGGCGTTATGTGGGACACATGCGAGGCCCCCACGTCAAGGACTTCCTTGACCCCTCCCCCCCCCGACACCAGGTCAGTGTTGTATTTGGTGAGAGCTGCCACCGCTCTTTCGTCTATGTGCTCGGTGATGCGAGGTGTGGCGTAAAACTCGCTATCACGGGTTGAGTCCAGCCTCCGAAAGGGCGAACCGCTAGTATATTCCGAAGGCGATATCATGTCGAACGCGATAGCCTCCACGCCACCGGTATTGTAGAGCCTCGAAATGTACGATGCCACAGAGGAAGGCGAGGGGGGAGGGATTTTTGAGGCGTGCGATGGGGAAGGGAGGAAGAAAATCGCCGGGGATGTCCTTGCAACAGTCTCAAGCACCTCCCGCCGTGAGTTACTGCCGAATTGAAAACGAAGCGACCCAACACCCCCGAGTACTAGCAAGACTTGCACAAAGGAAAGTGGGACGGAGAAGTTCCTCATGGTGACAAGGCCAATATGAAACAACACTGGTTGTCGGCAGTCCTGTTTTCTCTTCTTTTTCGATGATTTTAGAAAATAAAGTAGCGTATGACTAGTAGATAAGGATAAAAGCCTAAGGATGATCTTGTAACTTTAATTTGCGCTTGTTCACAGGCTCAATTTAGCTGATTGAATAAAAAGGCTAATGAACAAATCGCTTTAAATCGCTTTCAAACGTCAATCAAACAAACTTACGTATTCTTACCCCAGTTAAAACAGACCTAATCCCGAGTATTGTCAAAATTTGACGTAGTTTGCACTTAAAGCTAAAATCTGACGCAGAAAACTTTCGCTCAGTCCGACTACTTGGCAAGAACCCCTAAAGAAACCCGCAATCATGCCGTCTTTACCAACGACACCTCTAGTCAATCCTCCTCTAGACCCAACAACCTCCTCTTCCTCTTCCCCTCCTCCACCCCCCTCTTGTAACTCTCGGAAAGTGGTCACCATCCTCCTCTTCACGACCATAATCATGTTGGTTGTGATCGATGTGTTTACAACCCATTACACAAGCGACATTGTGGACTCTGCTATCGATTCCCTCCAGTCTGAGCCGACGCAGGGTTTTATCTACATCACACTCATCTACATAGTCTTCACAGTTTTTCTGATCCCAGGCTCGGTGCTAACCGTCGGCGCCGGCTTCGCGTTCACGCAGGCCTCCGGAGGCCCCGCCTACGGAGTTCTACTTGGAACCCTCTCCGTCTTGACAGGAGCTTCCATAGGTTCAATTCTCGCGTTCCTCCTCGCGCGCTACATGTTCAAGTCCGCTGTGGAGAGGTAAGAATGGAGGGTTGGGAAGGGGTGAAATGCGGGTCAAAAATAATGCTCTCCGCAGAGCTCTCAGTCACAGATTTCTCATCGTAAAACCCCACTATCCGCTTACCTACATCACAGTTGGATCGCCAACACAGCAAGCGCAAAACCAGGCGAGGTTTCTCCTGCTCGTCGTTACGCTTCTCTCCTCTCTTCCTCCATGGAGTCGTCAGGTTTCAAAGGTAGGAATAGACAAGAAAGTAGTTGACGCACTATAGATGTAAATCCAAGACACCTTCTCACGCCCCCCCTTCTTCTCCCCCTCCCCCCCCCGTAGTCATGTTCCTCCTCCGTCTCTCCCCCCTCGTCCCCTTCAATGTCCTCAACTACGTGGCTGGGGCGACCAGGATATCGCTGTGGGACTACATCAAGGCTCTCACCGGCATTGTACCCGGAACCGTGCTGTTTGTCTACATCGGCTCGACCGCCGGTTCTCTCTCGAGCGCTGGCGAGGGCGGGGAAACGCTAAAGCTGGTCTTCCTCGTAGTTGGTGGCTTGCTGGGCTTCGTGGGCGTTGGGATTGTGGGAAAGAAGGCAAAAGACGAGCTAGCGAAAGAGGAGAGAGAGAGGAACGAGAGGGAGGCGGGTGGAGGAATGGCCAGAAGTGAACCGTAAACATAGAACAATCATTAGAACAACAACGAGACGGCATTTCAATCTAAGAGCGCCCCCCTTCCATCGATCCCCACGTACCAGATCCTCCACTTCCACCTCACCGGGTCGAAAAAGAAGTCTGCCTTCCCCTCTTGCATCGGTTCCACCCTTTCCCCGTAAACGCCCCCTCCCTCCATCTCCTCCTCCTCCCACTGCCTCTCCCGCCGCCGGCGGCCCTCCAAGTAGTACCTCCTGACCCGCTCCAGCGTCCCCGACCCGAATCCAATGATGTCCCCCTTACCAGCGATTCTCATGCCATCTCTGAGCTGTGAAGAGTGGGTGGGGGAGGTGGTATGTGTGCGCGGGGAGAGGAGGAGCAGAAAAGGGGTCGAGTTGTGTTAATTTATATAATTAGACTCGAAGAACTCCTCGTGAGTTGTAAATTCCCCCCCTTTTCACTCTCGCTCACCTTCTTCGCATCGTTTGAGTGTCCGACATCCACAAACAGCTTCGTCGCGTCCTTCCCGCTGTGCATTACCAGCGACTCGAACCCTCCCGGGTGCTGGTTGAGGAACCTCGTAATGTCAAACGCCTCCCCCCCGATGATGACCAGGCACTCGTCCTCCCCGCACCTGCCCGCCACGATCCAATCCAGCCAGCATTCCCTCCACATAAAGTACGCTCCCTTCCATCCCTCCTTCCCAGGCTTGAACCCCCGAGCCCTCGCGTCCACTGCCGCTCTGGATGACGGGTCGTGAAGGAGGGATCTCCGGTACGCCCTGTTGAGGACCGGGAGGTGCAGGACTTTGGAGAAGTCCCTGGACCAGAGGCCCATCCAGCAGACCGCGCCGAGCTCACACCAGCCACGGTTCACGCACTCGCAGCTGACCAGGTCCCGGTAGTTCAAGAACATTAGGACATACAGGTGGCAGTCTGGAGGAAGAGGACCTAGGAGATCGTTGAAGGGGGTGTTGGGGGAGCCGGTAGCACCGGCCTTATGTTGAGGTACCGATGATCTTGCATTAAAGTTCTCCTTCTTTTCTTTCGCCCTCTCTTTCTCAATTTCTTTCTCCTTCTCCTTCTCTCTCTCTCCCCCCCCCTCCTCGTCATCTTCCTCCACAACCTCAACGACTCCCGCCCCCTCCTCCAAAACCCCTTCAATTCCCCTCCCGACCCTCCTCGTGAATTCCATGTACTCCTCCAGAAGATCCCAGTTCTCCTCAATCACCCCCCTCGATATCTTGGTGAAGAGCAGCGACAAAGGCGGGTCTTGGCCGTCCCCCTTCCGCTGTGGATCGCCCACCAGCCTCCTGTGCGTAGTGTTTGAGCTCAGGGTTTTTCGGTGTACAGTTATCCAGGTCAACACACAGAATAGAATCGTTAGTAAGATTGACTGGATGTCGACATCGTGAACTTCAATGTCGAATACGTTACGGAGAACAGAAGCGAATCCTCTTTCTAGGGAGACAGGAAAAGAAAATGACATAGATTTCTCCTCGTAGATATTGAATATCCTCCAGTTTTGACGCTTTCCTAGATATTCTCAGCTTAAATGGTGTAAATACAGGTGTGAATATACAAACTATAGCTCTCAAGAGGGTTCAATACGACGCAAATCTCTTTACGAAGGATTTAAGGAGTATTTCTTTATTTGAAGGCCCAATATTCCAATATTCAACAATATACCAACTCACAGCCAACTCATCTCCCATATATATGTTGACAATCATCAGATGGATGTTTCATTCTGGGTAAATTATCTCTCAGCTACTCTACAATCATCAGAAAGAAAGACAAATATCGTCGAGGACCTTGGTGAGGACTTCGGTCTCCAAAAAATCGCCCACTTCATCGACAATAAAAGAGACGGAGGGCCAGACACAGGGCGATGCACACGAGCGTTAGCAGAATTTTCAAATGCTTCTGATTTAGAGCGCTCTGGTGACCTCAAGTCGGCCATGCTTCTTTATAACACCTCCTACCGCCTCTGGCCTGCCCTAGATAGTGTCGTCGCCGGTGGAATCCCGCGAAGTGTTCGGGAGGAGGCCGTGCGGGAGGGTTATACGGGGGAGCTCCTGACCGATGTTGACGTGGGTCTCGCCAGGAGCTCAGAGGTTAGCGTCAAGAGGGGGCTCCTCACTGAAGCTGACATTGCGGCGCTCTTGCAAATGACAGACGAGATAGAGGCGAGCGAAGGGAGGGAGGGGAACAACCCAGAGAATAGGACGCACGCGAGGAGCATGAAATATTCGATCCAGCTTGGTCCCCCGCTCTCTCACCTTCAGAACAAGCTTCCGGGTGTGATTGGGAAGATCGTTGAGCTCGCGGAGGAGTCTCTGCTGGGAGGGAAATGGACCCACGAGACCGGGCCACTTTTCGGCTTCCTCGGCATGAATACTCTCTCTATTCGGGTCGCCGAGGTCTGGACTTACAGCGTCGAAGGCGGCCTCCTTGATGATTACCATTTTGACACTGACTCGATAATGACGATAGTTACCCTACTGAGCGACCCCGGGGACTTTGACGGGGGGGAATTTCAAACTTACGAGTGTGACAACACGCAGCTCAGCTACGGGATGCAAAAGGGGGACGGGGTGTGCTTTGTGAGCCATAAGTACCACAACATTTCGAGGGTGACAAGGGGGAGGCGTAAGTCTCTTGTTGTGGAATTATGGGAGGGAAACTGACATATATATATTCTACATGTTTTAGTATTGTTGTATTTGTTGCAGCTTAATTACTCTCACTTATTCCTCTAGCCC
This sequence comes from Triparma columacea, assembly GCA_030267965.1. Taxonomy (NCBI): domain Eukaryota; class Bolidophyceae; order Parmales; family Triparmaceae; genus Triparma; species Triparma columacea. The sequence goes on from BRYA01000230.1 coordinate 41,277, forward strand.
CTCTTCGATGAAAAACTCAACAACGTCCTCCCTCCCCAGCTCTCTCGCAGCCTGCACGACGCTCCTCCCCTTGCCATCCTTCTCCCTGGCCCTCTCGGGTTCCTTTGCAATGAGGAGCTCCAGGGACGCTAGACTTACCCCCTCCTTCAAGAGCTCAAAGATAGACCCCTTCCCCCCTTTCTCCTTCGGGGCGTTTCTGCCCTTCGGAACAGAGAAATCCCCCCCCGATGTGGTGTTCTTGAAGTTAAAGTGAGTTTGTGCGAGGATATCGGTCCACTTGAACCCGATTTGGCCGAAAAATCTCGCCTTGACCAAAAGCGGTTCTCCCGTCCCGTCCACCAGCCTAAACCTCACCCCCGTCACGCCGCTCGGGACGTTGTACAAAATGACCTTACCCCTGTCGGTGGAAAGGTTCACGACCTTGTCCCCGCTCACGCCGCCGCAAGAGTTCGGTTTGAGGTCCACCGTGGCATCCCTGGACCGAGCGGGCTTATTGGACGCCCTGTCCTGCCCGGTGTCCTTATCCTGGGATTTGGAAATCTGAGCCACCGAACCCTCGCACTCGGGGAGGGTCACTACCATTTGCAGCCCGATGCCCCCCTTGAAGGTGGGGGGCGAAACAGCCAACAACTCCCTCCCCGTGAGGAAGGGGAAATAGTAAAAGACAGGAATTCCCACACCCTTTACACCGCCCCCGTGGATTGTAGCCCCGACCTCTGGGCCAATAATCTGCCCAAACTTTGCACCGAATTGGTGCTTCGTATTCTCTCCAAGTCCCTGCTGTATCGCTACAATCTTTTCCATCCCAGAATCTGACGTGCTCTTGGCCCCGCCTAGCCACTCCTCTCCCAAATTAACGAGCTTCGTTGCGTCGACGTACGCGCTCCCCCCCCCCCAGCTTCCTGTGGGGAGGATCCACCCGTCCTGCTCGATTCCCACGACAACGGCATCTAACACATCAGCATGGTCATTCTCTTCGCCCCCCCTTCCCCCCCCCTCGTGTAGCTCCTTCTCGCGCCTCCCTATTTCATTGTACTTTCCACAAATTCCTGCGGTGGAAGGAAGGGAGAAAATAAGGAAAGGAAAAAACGATGGGTGAGACTTTGCGCTCATAGCATTGCGGACTTCTCGTCCCTTACTCTTTCTCACCTTGCAATTTTCCGCTACCCTTTTCTCCTTCCTTTGAGCTCATCCTCTCCACCGTCGTTTCCACACCATTGTACATGGCGTGTGTCGTCATTGACGTGAATCCGCACCTGACCATTGCCTTGCCGATCGAAGTAACTGACCCAAAGTAATGGTGTTCGCCTTCTTCCGAACTCCCCAACCTATCTCCAACTACGTTCATCCACGGGCTCACTTTCCTCGTTACAATATCCGAGGGCGACACAGTACTCTGATAGTACGAGGGCGACTGGATGGTAATCTTGACCTGATCGGAAATGTAGACTGGCAGCTCAAAATCTGACAGTGCTTCATCACTGTCGATGGCCGCCCCGCCCCCGCTCTCAAACACGTAGCACCTGGAGAGGTGAACCCCAGGGCTTGCGTGGACTAGGTTGAAGACCGCCTCCTCGCTCGTGAAGGCCCACTTGTCCAGCCCAACTTCAAACACAGTGTAGTAGGAGGACGAGGAGGAAGGCGGGAGGGTCACGACGAGGAATTCAGTGGGGTAGGATGAGACCGTCGGGGGGAGGGGGGTGACGTAACAGGATGGCCCACCCTCATAGTCCGCTCGGAAATACGAACCGGACGACGTGAGCACCCTGCCGCCTGTCGAGTCGTTGCCGTGGGCCTCCAAACCTTCCACGATTGCATCATCTTCGCTAATCCACTCTCGCCATACGCCCCCGACAGCGCCCTTCTTGCCGCCCTTGCTCCAGCCCCCTTTCTCTTCATCCCAAACCCGTTCGTCAAACTGCAAATTGTAATTGACATTGAAGAACCTGAGGATGTAACGCTTGGGGTCAGACTTGCTATTTGCCTTCTTTTGCACCCAAGAGTAGAGAGGAGTCTGTAGGGGGAGGTGAGGAGGTGGGGGTCAAGGACCGAGAGCGGTTAGTTTGGTTTCGTTCTTCGGCATGCACTAGAGTGCGTGAGCCCCTCCAGCCTTTGTGGCTTCTCACCTTTCCTGACGTTTCATACCAGGTTCTCATCCTCGGCTTGAAGAAAGAAGCAGACGACGCGGCGTCGTCGTCACTGATTACATTTACCGCAGTTGTGTAACCTCCCCAGAGCTCATCGAAGGTGTCCTTGATTCCGGACAGACGAAGGCTCAGCTCGACGCCAGTTGTCAGAGGCAAATCAACGGGAAAATTTCTCCCGGGAAGACGTCCGTGGCCATAGGAAGAACGGGGGGAGGGAGGGGAGGGAGAAGAGGAAGAGGTAGGGGAGGAAGAGGGATGAGAGGGGGAAGGTGCAGTTGGCACATGATCAAGGGACGATGTGCGTGACATAGGATGTCGATAAGGTCCGTCGAGGGAAGAACTTGGGGCTGCCGAGCCAGAAAAATAGGAAGTTGCAGTCTTCACTTGCCTCCACGCAATGGTCAGGATGTTGGGCACAACAGCCACCGGGCTACCGTACTGGTTAACGATCCAATGCGACACAAATGTGACTGATATTAAAAGAAAGGCGAACGCAGGCACACTCAAGTCTCCCAACCAGTCCAGGAATTGAAACAGATAGTCACGGGCCTGGGCGGGGGGGGGTCAGGGAAGGCTGCTAGGGGGGAGATCGAACGAGAGAAACAGGGAACGAGAGACTCACCGACTCAAGCCTGTTGGAAGGGTAGCTGTTCCGACGTCGAGCCATATTTTGAAGCTGTTATTGAAAAGCCGGAAATGTTACAAACCGGTGCAGTTTTTGGATTTTGTACTGTGCCTGTATCGTTGTTTAAAAACCTCGTTTTTCCACTTCCAGCACTGAAGCACTGATCCTTGTGCCCAATCGACCTGAATGTCGAATCAGCCCGGAGGTCCCCGCTTTCCTCAGAGTGTTACACAACAGAGACTTTCTCAGCATGAGGCTGAGTTCTCTCATGTGGCCGACGAGTTGGCCCGAACGAAGCGAGCGACTGCTACCGCGAATAGTGCATTGATGGAAGGGCTAGGGGAGGTGAGTTTGGGGTGCTGGGTGTCAAAGCAAGGGAAATTGAGCTTGAGCTTGGGGGGGGGGGCAGGGGGGGCTGGGGGGTTCGAGGGGGGAGGGACGGGGGAGGAACTAAGGGTCGTTCCTGAGTAAAGCCGGTACCTCGATAAAATCAAACTTCATTCTAGAGGCGAAGCGACGACATAAACAATGCACTCACTTCCCTCTTCACCTCACTTCGCTCTTCACCTCACTTCGCTCATCACTTCCACCTTGTAGGTCCGCTTGGAAGTGGACGCTCTGGACACCGCAGTCAGGGAGAGCAAGGAGGTTGGAGACACAAACACCGACTCGATCGCCAGTTTGTCCGAGCAGGTTGAGGTGTTGACCAAGGCGAACAAGACACTGGGATCTATTTTGAACGACGAGCTGGAGAGGGTCCGCAACGAGCACGGAAGCAAGATCGAGAGCATTGCCAACGCAACTACGGACATTCAGAGGAGCGGGGCGAGCACTAACGGGAGGATTAATGACGTCTACACTGAAATGAGCGCACTGAGGTCGAGGTGCGAGGATGATCTCGAGCGCATGAAAGGCCAGATGCGACAGAATCGGATAGAGATCGACGACAGCCGTCGCCAGATTGGCATAATTTCCGACCTTCAGGGGGCAATGGTGGAGCTCAACGGCAACCAGAAGGAGCTGGCATCTGCGGTTGGAGGGCTCCAGCAGAGCAGTATTTACATATCAGAGTGGGTGCAGACTCTCCGCAGCGAGGCCACCGAGCTGCGCGCGCTCGTCACGAACTGCCAACAGGAGCAAACCAGGAGTACCCAGGCCTTGGCTTCTGATGTTGCCGTCCTCTCGGAGGACATTGCAGGGCTCAGGACAAAGATCGGAAACCAGGACGCCGAAATGCTCGAATTGAGGGAAACTCTGGCCGGGAAGATCGACAACGTCGCAGTGAACGTGACCCGTAGCGTCGAGGCCGAGAGGAGAGAGGTCCAGCAGGTCCTAGACTCAGTCAAGGAAGCCATGAAGAGGCAGAACCAGCAGAACCAGCACGTCATGCAGACCCTTCACTCCGGACAGCAGAGGCTGGCCTCCCAGGTTTCGGACAACATGCAGGTGCAAGGCGACAAGCACCGGTTCTTGGAGCAAGCCGTGGGAAAGCTGGAGTCGGCCTTCAACCTCAAGACCTCTGAGATGGCGCGGGGGCTAGACGACCACGTGAAGACCATCAAGAGGCATCTCGACGCCAACGACCAAGCAGTCAGGATGGTAACCGACATGATGACATCCTCCTTAGCGGGAAGAACGATAAACCATAACTTCTCCACCGGCATGGCGGGAGATAATGTTAGCCCAGAAAGGGGCAAGGCAGGGAACTTCGATTTTACCACTTGATAAAAAAATAGAACTCCAGATGGACTAATGCACATCAAATATTACGTTTACGATGTATTTTATTCATTTATAAGATGACAAAAAGAAGAACCTAGAATATTATCTCAAGCCCTTCAACGCGTCCCCCCCCCTCCATTCATCCTGCCCCTTTACGGCACTCCCCATATTTTCTTCCAGAACGGCAGACACCATTTAATAACGAAGTACGAGTACGGCGCCGAGAATATGAAGCTATCCACCCTATCCAGCACTCCCCCATGTTCGGGTATCAAATCCCCAAAGTCCTTCAGTCCCGCGTCCCTCTTTAGCATGCTAGCCGTAAGGTCCCCCACGAGCCCGAGTAGCGCCAGCATGACACCGTGCCAAGCCCCCGTAAGGTACCACCTAGGCCAGTTCTGCACCCACGCCCCCAGCATCCCCAGTCCCCCCGACACCACGCAGCCCCCGATTAATCCCTCCACTGTCTTGTTGGGGCTGGTGGCCCCTGCGGCGGGGGCGAGTGCGCCGAGGGGAGTACGTCCGAGGTTCTTCCCAGTGAAGTACGCCCCGACGTCCGCGAATGCGATGCATATCCAGCACCAGAATATGTATATGCTCCCTTGCGTAACAGGTAGGGGTACGGTCTTGGGCATCCAGGCTGGGAGTTTGGCGGCGTTTTGACCGATTAGGGAGAGGAAGGGGGCGACGAGGTGGGATATCCTGGTGTGCTTGAAGGCTGGGGTGGAGCCGAGGGGACGGATCTTCACCCAGAAGGAGGGCATGTAACCAATGTAGAACATACCGAGGAAGGTGGTTGCGATATCGGAGATTGTGCTGGAGGGGGGAGTGAGGGAGTGAGGGAGGAGTAGGAGAGAGGAGGGAGGGTTAGCTATAAGGTGGCGTCCAAACTTCCCCAAACCCTTCACCCTCCTCCTCCCCCTCCTTGTCTCGTCAGGTCCGAATCCGCTCCCTCACCTCGCCTTCCTCTTCATGGTAAGCATCCAAACCATCGCGACCGTCGCAAAGCACGGCAGCATAACCCCGTGTAGCTCCGGGTAAATCAGCGCCGTCAAAAACATGCAGCAGCTCCCCAGTACGCTGATTTTCCTCGCCGGGTAAGCGCCTGTGGAGATCACGCCGCGGTAGTACTCGAGCTGACCGAGGAGGACCATGGCGGTGAAGAGGCCGGTGAAGATGTAGTTGCCGGAGAAAACCCAGGTTACGACGACGATGCCCATGAGGACGCCAAAGAGGATGGAGCGGCGGGGCTTCTTGGGCTTGGTGGAGGGGGAGGAGGAAGATGAGGACGTGGTAGACACGACGGCGGTAGAAGGAGGTGAGGTGGGGCTCGAGGGGGGGGGAGGTGAGGTGGGAGGGGAGGTAAGGGGGGGCGTCTGTGAGAGCTTCTCCAACGCCTTGCTCAAATTTATACGCAGGTTCATTACAATCTGCGGGGGTGGGGTGAGGTGGGGTGGGGTGGGGTGGGGTGGGGTGGGGTGGGGTTAGAGTCGAGCTAACGCAAGCATTCCTTCCTGCCGTCCCTTTGATCACTCCCGCACCGCAAGCATTCCTTCCTGCCGTCCCTTTGATCCCTCCCTTACCCCCCCCTCCCCCCACTCTTACCTCCTCATCCTGAAAAGTAACCCTCTCGTTCCCCAGCGCCCTGTCTAGCACACTGATGGCCTTGACGAGCTTCCTCCTGTTGAGCGTCTCCCTGGCGTCCTTGCTAGTCTCCCTCCACAGCTTCTTGAGGTAGGTTCTGTACTTCCTGGTGACTGAAGTGTGAGGGCCGTTCAACTGCCACTGTTCATCTGATGCTGGGCCTATTTCTGAGGTTTCTGCTGAGGTTTCTGAGTGTGTATTTGGGTCATTGTTGTGTTCATTATGTTGTATGTTAGGGTTGCTACTTAATTGGTTTAAATAATCATTTGATGAAGCTTGAAGATATCGAGGTCGGGGAAATGACTTTTGTAAGGGTTGTATTTTAGTCTGTTTTACTCCATTATTCTTATATATTAATGTTGATATGGAGTATTTACGTTGAATTATATGTGTGGATTGAAAACATGTAGAAATAGGTAAAATAAGGAGGATTAAATAGCAGTTGAAAAGCATCTCAATTTTGGCACTTTTTTCGGATTGAATGATTTGGGATATTGTCGTGCGATAACGTGTTTAATTTACCGAAAAAATTCAAGGGGAAGGCACCGAAATGTAAGCAGTGTCGGTGAATGCGTGCGAGAGTAAGAAGGAAGTAGAGGTAGTTTTTCGGTTTGTATCCAAAAATTGTCATGTATAAAATTTTGAGAGGAGCGCGGCGGCTAATCTGCTGCCGCTGAGAGCCGCGCCTTCGACGCGGCCGGGGTAGGCAGTGAAGTAGTCGCCTGTCGCGGCGAAAGAATTAACTTCGTCTATGTAAAAGTCTTCGACAGAGGGGATGGAGGAAAGCGGGAAAGCAGCGCCCCATCGGTGGCCCTGGACGAGGTGCACACGTCCTCCGGTTCCTCCGAGGTCGGAGACAAGGGCCTCGAAGCGAGGTGTCAGCTCCGTGATGAGCTGTTTGCGGACTGCGTTCGGGAAACCCTTGACGTCGATGTTGATGTCCGGCGACGCCTGGGCGACCCAGCACTCTGTGTTATCGTCGCGCGACCGCCCGGGCTTGCTGCTGTCCTTGGCGATCCAGGAGAAGTCAGCGTGACCCTCTAGGAGGAGAGAATCGAAGGGAAGATTCAACGGGTCGGTCGCCAACAAAAGCACGAGGCTCTTGGCGGATTTGATGCTCGAAGCCTGTTCTTTGAAGTCAATAAGACACGCGTCGAGATCAGGCCGGCGCGGTAGAGCCGCCGTCTTGTCACTCGTGACGAGGAAATCGTAACTTCCAAGATCTGCCCCAGACTTGGCATTCGAGAGTCTCCACATCGAACCGACGTGAGAGGCGACTGCCCGAGTTTCATAAACGGTCTTCACCTTTGAGCCGTCTTCGAGCAGACCCTTGCAGATTGCGTTCATACCAGGAACTCCAACAAAACGATCTGCCACTTTTGGATCTGGAACTATCCCGTTATCAGTCGACCACACGCAGTGCTGACCGTCCCAAACGTCCACCAAACCTGAATCCTGCCAACGCTGGATCAAGTCAGAGAACTCTTCAGACTTAGGCGAAAAGTATTGGGCGCCGTGGTCCCATTGGAAGGTGTTGGAGCGAGCTTTGGCCCTCCTTGTACTCATTCTACCTCCAGGCCCCCTTCCGGATTCAAAAACGGCTACGTTGATCCCTGCCTCTGACAAAGTTCGGGCACACACCGAGGCAGCGAGGCCGCCGCCTTGGATGGCAACTTTTAGCGCCTTACTGGAGTTCATTAAAAAAACTATTACAAGCAACCGAAGAATGAGTCGCCGCATTTAGATTGGGATTGAAATACGCAGCAACAACGGAGAGCTCTGGTTATGGAGGGGAAGGCTGTTGTTAACGAAGCTATGCTTACGGGAGAGAGTGTGTACCGTAAATTAAGGAAGGAGCGGTATATGTTTTTTGGTATTTGGCTTTCCACTCTTCTCCTCAGACAAATCTCAATCATCTTAACATCATCACGCAATATAACTCACTTATAACCTCATTATGAAGTACCTTAGCATCATAATACTATTATTATCAACAAATAGGGCATATACATTCATCACACAACCACTGACACGCGGAGTGACAATAGAATGGACACAAAAAGAGATACAGAAAGTTACAAAAACAACAACAAGAGTAGAAACACTCCTATCAGCGCAAGAATCAACACCACAAGTCCTACCATTCATGACAGATAGATACCTTAATGAGGGACCCCTCCCCAATGTCGCTTCAAACAAATTCACCCTCTCCAGATCAGGTCCACCCCTAGACTCAGAGCTGACTAACGAGCAGTTCATGAAGATCCTCCAGTGGGGCGACTACGACTCCCACACTACCGACCTCGAGGTCAACACCCTCGTCTGGAAGTGCCTGGGCTACCGCTTCGTAGAAGGGAGGTGGAACAACCAGGAGTGCTTCCCAAACTGGCGAGAGAAGTACCCGGACCCGCCGGACTTTATAGGGATGCAGAGGGTTTACAGCAAGGAGGTCGATAACCCCAGCCTTAGAGCGAACCAGGTGAGAAAGAGGGGAGAATCCAGTCCAAGAGGAGCAATGAGGAATGAGGAAGGCCAACCTTAAGGCCCATACACACAAGACAATATCATAACCTACTCTTATGAGGAGCATAAACTACTCTCATGACTCGCTTCACCCACCTCATCCTAACCCCCCCCCACCCCAGGCTCTCTGTAAGACCATCCCCCTCGGCAACAAGCAGTCCCTAAAGTCCCACCTCCGGTCGTACGGTTTCACCGGTTTCAAGCTGGACCAGCTCACCCCCAACAAGACCCGGCGCGCCCAGTGCGCGAACTGGCTGCTTTACTACAGGGAGAACCTTTACGGCTTCACGGTGGAGGAGCTAAGGGAGAGGAGGGTGAAGGAACAGGAGGAAGTGAAGAGGAAGGAGAAGGAGGACGGGACGGAGGGAGAGTGGAAGCCACCGTTCAAGCCGGTCGTATAAGTAAATTGAAAAATTTTGCGGCAAAAAATCAACACACAACAAAATATTCTTAACATGCGGACTGAAACTAGCGCTTCAATCTTCCTCCGACTTAAGCAGCATAATCATCTGTGCCTCTCCCTCGTCGAACAAAGAATAGCGCAGGTCCGTCCCGAACATGAGCGTGTTACGCTGCTCCCTCCCTGGCGGCGGCCCGTAGGCCCTGCACTCGCCCCCTTCAATAGTCTTGAAGTCTTCTGAGAAAATCATATTGTAGACCCACCTGGAGTCACCCGACATCGTCTTAGGGTCCCAGTTGACGCAACCCGTGAAAGTCCTCGTACTCTGATCCCACCTAGGTTCGTCGAAAAACTTCTTCAAAGGAAGCGCAGTCCCGTCGTCCATCCTCCACCCCTCCGGCGCCTCCTCATAGCTAACGTAGGGCCTCCCCATGTCCTCGAAGTGGTAGCTCGCCAAACCCACAACGCCAGACTGTACGTATACCTGGCCCGTAACCCCAGTCAATGGAAGTACAGACCTCCAGTAACAAAGGTCCTTGGGAAACTCGCTCCGATTAGGGCTACCGTCGTACATGGAACCACCCTCGATTATGGAGTAGTCCTCGGAGAATATCATTGTGTACTCCCACTTCGTGGCACCGGCGAAAGGGGAATCCTCCCAAAGTATAGTCCCCTTGAAGGTTCGAGTGTCAGGGTCAAAGCTTGTGTCAACAAAGTTCTTCTTAACAGGGGGGGAAGAACCGTCGTCTAGCTTCCACTCCTCGGGAGCGTTGGCGTAGGAAATGTAAGTGTCAGAGGGGGAGTCAAAGTGGTAGGCAGCGACACCCTCCCTCCCTAGCTGGAGGTATCGTTGTCCGAAAATAGTCTTAACCGAAGGTACCTTTAGAGGGAGTGAGGTCTCGCAGTCAACGGTGGAGAAGAGGGAAACCCTCCTTCGGCAGATTGGGCAGGGGCCCGTGTGCTTGGGTGGCCTGAACCCGAGCGCCGTGGTTAGGCAGGAGGTGCAGAAGCTGTGGGAGCATGGGGTCAAGCACGGGGCAATGGGGGGACACATGCAAATGCTGCACTCGAAGGATGGGGGAGGAGGGGGGGCAACGGAAGGGGGGGGGGGAGAGGGGGCGAGGGGGACGGGACTTGCTGGAGAGAGATCAGGCTCTTCTTCTTTCGTAGGGGCCTGATCCATTTTGTGGGACAATCTAATATATTATGTGTGATTGTGCCGTTAGGGTTATTGAACTGTATTAATCGATGAAATTTATCGACCTGCAGAAGGCGGCGGCCACGTTCGTGAAACCTCACCCAGGAGTGTGTGTGTTTTGTGTCACTCCTTCCTGACTCTCTCTTTCTTCATGCTGCCCTTTTTTTTCAATCTGTTGAGGCCCTCCTTATCTCATCCATTAAGGCCCAAGGAGACCACCGAATTCGCTCATCGTCGCTCTCCCTCGTCCGTCCGCCCCCTCCCCCCCTCCACTTTACCCCTTCCCCCGGCAGCAAACCATAAACAGCGCCCCCATCCCCTCCAACCCTCCCCCTCCCCCCCCCTTCGTCCCTAACACCATCCTTCAAAAATGGCCCTCACCGCCCGCCACCGCTTCATAATTAACAAGCTTGAGGACGCTCTCCTCCCCGGCCGTGTAGACCTCGTCGAGGACCTACTCAGAGACGAGGGCATCCTTGCCAGGGTTAACTCACTTTTCAGCCCAGACGGGTTGGACAGGATCATATTCACCTACTTCTCACCCGATGACAAAAATATACGTGAGTACGGGGACGGGAAGGGGTGAGGGGCCGACTTGTGGGCCTCAAGGGAATATCGAGGCGTGGTTCAAATCATTCTAACCCTCCTTCCCCTCCCCCCCCTCCCCCCCTCTCCCCCCTCACGCAGCCGAAATGCCCTCCGAAGAGAAAGAGGAGAAGTCATCGGACTTCTTCGCTTCTACTGACATAACCTCCTACGCAATGGCGGGGAACATAGAAGTCGGCTGGCTCCTCGTCACCCAGGGGAGCGACATTGCAGTGCAGGGGAGGGCTGGTAAGAGGAATGGAGGAAAGACGAAATACGACTGATTTACACACAGACCTAACCCCCCTGCCCCCCCCCCCCACCCCACTCCGCCCCCGCCCCGCCAGTCTTCTTCATGAAGACCAAGGCCAAGCACGGCATCGACCCAACAAAGTCCACCGACTCCTCTATGACCTACGGCGTAATCGACTCCCCCCTCCGCTCCCTCGAAGTCGTGATGCGCAACCTCTACCGTCCCCTCTTGCAGAACGCCCCCTCCGGAATCTGGGGCAAGGCTACCTCCGAGCAGCAGAACGAGCTCATGATCGGGGTGGACAACTTTGTCCACAACCTGGAGGAGAACCTCAAGTCGCTGAACTCGGGCCTGGAGCTCAGGAAGCCCGACCCTTACTTCGAGGGCATGGGAAATTCGGCGGCGCTCGACCCTAGCGCCGTGAGCCACTACATGGAGCTGCTGGAGGAGTGGTGCACGAGGATTGACAACTACCTGGACGACTCGGACAGGTCCAGGTGGGAGACGAACGACTCGGGGCCGGACTCGGAGCTCGAGTACTGGAGGAGAAGAATGCAGAGGCTCACGAGCATCACAGACCAGCTCAAGACCCGGTCATGCAAGAGCGTCATCGGAGTGTTGACTGCCGTGACTAAGAACCCCGAGGAGGTCGCCATCGACAAGCAGCGCGTCTTCTCTCTAGTAAGGCAGTGGAAGCAGATAGACCTCAACATCACCGAGGCCGCCAACGAGGCCAAGGACAACGTTAAGTACCTCAACACCCTCGAGCGCTTCATCGAGCCTCTTTACTCAGGGGACCCCGAGATCATAATAGAGATGCTGCCGGCGCTCCTCAATGCGCTCAAGATGGTGCACACTATCGCGAGGTACTTCAACACAACGGAGAGGATGACGAAACTGTTCATGAAAATCACCAACCAGATGGTAAACTCGTGCAAGCTGGCGCTCAATGGGAAGAACCCGTCGGACGCTATTTGGGACAGGGACCCGGAGGAACTCCTGGAGACCCTGGAGAGCTGCCTGAGGCTGAACGAGATGTACCAGGAAGCGTACAGGATGACTAAGGACAAGCTTCTCACCATGCCGAAGGGCAAGCAGTTTGACTTTTCCGAGACACAAATCTTCGGAAAGTTCGACCTCTTCTGCCGGCGTGTAATCAAACTCATCGACATGTTCTCCAACATCCAGCAGTTCAAGGCCCTTGCCGAGCACAAGCTCGACGGCATGGCCCCCTTGATCGCCGCCTTCGGGCAGATCATTGAGTACATCAAGTCCAAGGGCCACGACCTCCTCGACTTCCACAGCAACAAGCTGGACCGCGACTACGTGGAGTTTAATGTTCGCATAGGGGAGCTAGAGGCGAGCCTGCAGGTCTTCATAAACAGGTCCTTCGAGTCCATCACTTCGATCGAGCAGTCGCTCACGCTCCTCCGCAAGTACCAGTCCATCTTGCACCGCGAGTCCCTCCGCCAGGACCTCGACTCCAAGTTCACCGTGATCTTTAACAACTATGGCCTCGAGCTCACCTCCGTCCAGGAGACGTACGAGCACTTTAAGCACAACCCACCCTGCACCAGGAACATGCCCCCGGTCGCAGGGAACATCATGTGGGCGAGGCATCTGCTCAGGCGCATCGAGGAGGTGAGAAGAGAATAAGAAATGGAAACAGCACGAACAACCAGGAGGCGAGCATACTATACTAATGCACCCCCCCTCTCCCCCTCCCCCACCCCCATCCCGCAGCCCATGGAGAACTTCCATGGCAACTCAACCGTGCTCAAGTCCAAGGAGAGTAAGAAGATCATCAAGACTTACAACAAGGTCGCCCGTACCCTCGTTGCCTTCGAGTATCTCTGGTACGAGGCATGGGTCAAGTCCGTGGAGGCCGCCAAAGCCGGCCTTCAGGCAACCCTCATTATCCGCCATCCCGACACGGGCAAGCTTTACGTGAATTTCGACCGCGAGATCCTCCAGCTCATCCGCGAGGCCAAGTGCCTCGCCAGGATAGGCGTGACGGTCCCTGAGTCAGCCCAGATCGTCCTCCTCCAGGAAGAGAAGTTCAAGACTTACTACAACGAACTCAAATATGCGCTCGACGAGTACGAACGCGTCACCTCTCTGATTGTTCCCGTCGTGGCCAAGGTGAGAACCCAAAACCCCAACTGACAAAAACAATTCAAAATCCCACCAACGTGTTCGCTAATCCCCCTTCCCCCCCTTCCTCCTCGCAGCTCCTCAAGCCTCACTTGCAGACCCTCGAGCTCAAACTTCGCCCGGGTATGATCACCCTCACGTGGACCTCGATGAACATCGAGTCATACAAGATGCACATCCACGTCGGGCTCCAGCGCCTCGAGGAACTCATCAACAAGATCAACGACATGGTCGAGAACCGTATTGAGAAGAACCTTAAGATCATGTCCCGCCTGAATCTCGTTGACCTGCCCAAAGACCGTTCTGTTACACTCGACGACTTCGTCTCCATGCAGGAGGCTAATGTTCACATCCAGTCCGAGTTTCTCAAAGCCAAGAACACCGAGGTCGAGAATGCCGTCGAGGACCTCATCTCAATTGTCACCTCCTTCCCTCTCGATCCCTCGGTCGGGTCGGTGTCCCGCGAGGAAGTTAGCATCCTGCGTACTCATTACAACAAACTCACATATCGCGCCCTCCTCAACTGTTCCATGACGTCCCTCGAGTCGGTTAAAAAGCGTGTCTGCGCTCGTGCAGGCTCCGGCTTTTTGTTCGTAGAAAGGCCTTTCTTCGAGGTCGACGTTCAACTCTCGGTTCCCTCCGTTCGTCTTTCCCCTTCCCTCGACGACGTCCAGCGTGCAATCAACCGCGCCGCCAAGGCGGTCCTCGGTTGCAACAAAATTGTCTACGACTGGGGCCAGCTGGGCATCCCCGAGGAGGATAGGAAAAGTTTCTTTGTCCAATTGGGCTGCGACCTCAAGATCATAAAGGTCGTCTTGCTCCTAACTGGGGCGCTCTTTGGGACCAAGAACCAGGTGCACGACTACCTGCAGACGTTCAAGAAGGTGAGACTCGACACAAATGCGACCAGCGCAGTACACAACCATGCGA
>BRYA01000230.1:55515-76143 GCA_030267965.1 Triparma columacea
CCCACGCAACGTCGCAGTACGACTGGCTGTGGAAGGACGACAAGGAGATTGCTTACCAGAAGTTCATGGCCGGCAGTCCCAAAATCGAGGATTTTGAAAGTGAGCTGCAAAAGTTCATGGAGGTCGAGAAGGAGATCGAGTTTATCCCCCCCATGCACAACATTGGGGCCCTCACCCTAAACACGGCCAACCTCAAGCTCCAGCTAAGGAACGAGTCCCGCCAGTGGAAGGTCCAGTACTCCAACAAGGTTCACGAGCAGGCTAGGGACTCAATGTACGAACTTTTTGAGTACATTCGCGTCACCAATGCCAAACTGTCAATCGAGATTGATGGCCTTGACTCCCTCCGCAGGGTCATGAACGTCCTGAAGGAGATTAGAGAGCGCGAGTCTTCCATTGAGATGGAAATCAACCCCATCTTAGACATGTATCAGATGCTGGACAACTACCTTCCTGACGGCGTTGTTGACAAGGAGGAGATTGATCAGAAGTCAATCATGCACAAGGAGTGGGGAAAGCTTGTGGACTACGCCGAAGAGGTCACCGATAAGCTCGCCGAGATTCAGTTCAAGTACAAGAAGCAGCTCATCGTTGACGTCAAGGAGTTTCGCGTCGACGCCGCTGCCTTCCGCAAGGACTTTGAGGAGAATGGACCTGTCTCCGCGGGAATCACCCCCATGGACGCCGTCGAAAAGCTTGCCATTTTCAAGGAAGCCCTCTCCATGCGCGAGCGCAAGATGGAAATGTACAATGCCGGAGAGGAACTCTTTGCGCTTCGCCTGTCCGACTTCCCTGACATCAAAAAGACTAAGAACGAGGTTACTTTACTCGATCTCCTTTACACACTGTACCTTGACGTGATCGAAACTCTCGATTCATACCGCGTTGTGAACTGGCTCGACCTTGCGGAGAAACTGGAGTCCATGGTTGAAATCACCAACGGCTTTGACATGCGCTGCCGGAAGCTCCCCAAGAAGCTCAAGGAGTGGGAGGCGTATTTGGTCCTCAGGAAGAAGATTACCGACTTTCAGGACATGCTCCCGCTCGTGTCGGAGCTATCTAAGTCTTCTGTCAAGACCAGACATTGGAGCGAAGTCATCAGTCTCACGGGAACATCCTTCCCATACGATTCGGAGACTTTTGCCCTGGCAAGCATTCTCGACTCCAACATCCTTGATTTTAAGGAGGAGGTCGAGGAGATCATGGAGGGCGCAGACAAGCAGCTCGGCATCGAGGTCAAGCTAGCTGACATCAAGGAGACTTGGGGTCGCAGGGCTTTCGAGTTTGGTATGTGGAAGGACCGCGGAGTTCACGTCCTCACGGCCTACGGGGCCGCCATCGAGGACCTTGAGGATGCTCAGCTCCAGTTGCAGACTCTCTTGTCCATGAGGCACGTCGCCCCTTTCAGGGAGGAAGTGCAGGGAAAGCTCACAGAACTTTCCAATACCACGGACGAGCTCGAGCTATGGGTCAAGGTCCAAATGATGTGGACTGCCTTAGAATCCGTCTTTATGGGCGGAGACATTGCGAAGCAGATGCCCCTCGAGGCCAAGAAGTTTAACAAGGTCGACAAGGACTGGATCAAGATCATGCAGAAGGCTGCAGAGACTGGCAACATTGTGGCTTGTTGCAAGAATGACCTCCTTCGCAATACCCTTCCCGTCCTTTACGCCGAGCTGGAGAAGTGCCAGAAGAGTTTAGAAGGATACTTGGAGCAGAAGAGGAACAAGTTCCCGAGGTTCTACTTCGTCTCAAATCCCGTCCTCCTCCTCATCCTCAGTCAAGGGAGCGACCCCCTGCAAATGCAGCCGTACTACGAGAAAGTTTTCGACTCCATCTCCCAGGTCGTCCACGACCCTAAAGACAAGACGATCATCACGCAAGTCAAGAGCATTTCCGGCTCTAACGAGGAGGTCATTCCCCTGAACGAAAATGTAAGGGCAGTGAACAACATTGAGGACTGGCTTGGATCCTTGGAGGACAGGATGCAGAAGTCCCTCAAGGCTCTCTGCGAGACGGCGGCCGCCACCTGCTCGGGCCCCCTTAGAGAGTTCGTGGACGCACAGTGCGGCCAATTTGCCCTTCTTGGTATCCAGTTCAACTGGACCCTTCAGTGCCAGACTGCCCTCGAGAAGTGCCGGACGTCCAAGGGCATCATGTCAGAAAACGCAAAGACACAAACGGCGGTGTTGACGGAGCTCTCCTCCTGGTGCCTCCAGGACCTTGGTTCGAAGATGAACCGCACCAAGATCGAAACCCTTGTTACGATTCACGTCCACCAGAAGGACGTATTTGTTGACATGGTGAAGTTGTTCAAGGAGAGGAAGATTCAGGACGCCAATGACTTTGAGTGGCTCAAGCAGGCCAGGTTCTATTGGAGGCCTAACGTTGAAGACAGGCATGGCCCAGGGGCCTCCATTATCAGTGTATGTGACACCGAATTTAAGTACGCCTGGGAGTACCTTGGCTGCAAGGAGAGGTTGGTCATCACTCCCTTGACGGACAGGTGTTACATTACGCTGACCCAGGCCCTCGGCATGTTCCTGGGTGGCGCCCCTGCTGGCCCCGCGGGAACAGGGAAGACGGAGACCACGAAAGATTTGGGAAGGACTTTGGGCATCTTTGTCGTTGTCACAAACTGGTAAGAAGAATAGACGAAAGACGAAGACGAAAGACGACTGATTTACACACAGACCTAACCCCCCTGCCTCCCCTCCCCCCCCTCAACCCAGTACGGATCAGCAGAGGTACACCGACATGGCCAAGATATTCAAGGGTCTCTGTCAGGCAGGTCTCTGGGGTTGCTTCGACGAGTTTAACCGTATCGAGCTTCCCGTTCTGTCCGTCGTCGCGCAGCAGGTCCTCTCCATCACCAACGCGAAGCGCACGTCCGCGAAGACCTTCACGTTCCCAGGCGACTCTCAGGTCGTAAGCCTTAACCCTGACGTCGGCTATTTCATAACTATGAACCCTGGCTACGCGGGGAGGCAGGAGTTGCCCGAGAACCTCAAGGCTCTCTTCCGTGGAGTTACCATGATGGTCCCCGACCGCCAGATAATCATGAAGGTTAAGCTCTGCTCCGTGGGATACAGCACGTTCGTCGAGCTTGCACGCAAGTTCAATGTCCTCTACCGCCTCTGCGAGCAGCAGCTGTCGAAGCAGAAGCACTACGACTTTGGCCTTAGGAACATCCTTTCGGTCCTCCGTACTGCTGGGGCTACCAAGAGGCAGAACTTGAAGGAGGATGAAGAAGTCCTTGTTTTGCGCACGTTGCGCGACATGAACCTCTCTAAGCTGGTCTCCCAGGACATTCCACTCTTCCTATCTCTTCTCTCCGATCTCTTCCCGAACATCACCATGCCCGCCTCGGGCACCGACGCGGAGATGGAGGAGGCCATCACTGCGGTTGTGAAGAAGAACAAGCTCATTCATCACCCTTCATGGATCCTCAAGAACATGCAGCTGTACGACACCACCAAGGTCAGGCACGGCATCATGCTCGTGGGTCCTGCCGGTTCCGGAAAGTCCGCCATCATCAATACTCTCTCCGATTCCCTTGCAGCCATTACCAAGATCCAGCACAAGAGGGTCGCGATGAACCCCAAGGCCATCAGGGCCGAGGAGATGTTTGGGGAGACGGACAAGCTGAGCGGAGAGTGGAATACAGGAATCTTTGCCGCCATCTGGCAAAAGTACAACAACAGGAACAACGCCTACAATACGTGGGTAATCGCCGACGGTCCTGTCGATGCTATCTGGATCGAGAACCTCAACACCGTCTTGGACGATAACAAGATCCTTACCTTGGCAAATGGTGACCGCATCCCCATGACTGACAATGTCAAGATAATGTTCGAGGTCGAGGATTTGCGCAATGCGTCCCCAGCTACGGTATCCCGCGCCGGAATTATTTACGTCTCGGCCAGCGACCTGGATTGGGCTCCCGTTGTCGAGGCTTGGTGCAACACCTTGGTGGAGGGAGGGTACAAGCAGACTTTCACCGACCTCTTCAAGAAGTTTGTCGGGGTTAGCGAAGGTGACAGGGAGGTCGGTCATATCTTTAGATTCATCCAGAAGATGTGCAACCAGGTTATGAAGCTTAGCCGGGTCGCTATGGCGACCAAGACCTTCGAGCTCATCACCAGCATGCTCAAGACTGCGGAGCTCAGTGAGTCCCCCGATGACCGCAGCTCCGAGCTCGAGCGCCTTTTCCTTTTCGCTCTGGTTTGGGGGATCGGCGGAATGTTCGAGGAGGAGGACAGGATGAAGTTCGACGAATACCTCAGGGAATACAGCGACAACATGCCAAAGAAGGTCGACGCGAGTGATAACGTTTACATGTACAATGTCAACCTCGAGACTATGGAGTGGGAGCGATGGGAGGCCCCCAGCTGGAGCTACCCCACCCACAGCGAAGAACTTGACTTCAGCACCCTGCTCATTCCGACCGTGGATAGCACGAGGGCGATCTTCTTGATGGACAACTTTTTCCGCATGAAGAAGCCCGTTCTACTTTGCGGTGGCAGCGGAACAAGTAAGACTAGCACTGCTGAGATGTTCTTCGATGGTTTGGACAGGGACAGGATGCTTGTGAAGAGGGTGAACTTCTCGTTTGCCACCACTCCTTCAATGTTCCAGAGTAGCATTGACGGCGAGCTCGACAAGAGGGGTGGAAAGAACTTTGGGCCACCTAGCGGTAAGACCATGACTGTGTTCCTCGACGACATGAGCATGCCTCAGGTCAACACTTGGGGTGATCAGACAACCAACGAGCTTGTGAGGCAGCTCATCGAGAACAAAGGGTACTGCTTCCTGGACAAGGACAAGCGTGGGGACTTCAAGATAATTGAGGATCTGTTCTTCGTGGGCGCCATGAACCACCCCTCCGGCGGCAAGAACGACATCCCCAACAGGCTAAAGCGCCATTTCTTTGCATTCAACATGACCGTACCTCCCGTCCAGACCATCCTCAACATTTATGGACAGATGATCGACGGAAGGTTCCCCAAAGCTCAATTTTCCGAGGGGATCCAGCAGTACGCCGGAAAGATCCCCACTCTCACGATTGAATTGTGGAAGTTTGTCAGGCAGAAAATGCTTCCCAGCCCCGCCAAGTTTATGTACGTTTGGAACATGAGGGAGTTAGCCAGGATCTTCCAGGGCATCCTGAGGACCCCCAAGGCTAGCATTGGAAGCGAAGAAGTGCTTGGGTCTCTTTGGAGGCACGAATGCATGAGAGTTTTCTGTGACAAGCTTGCGAACAAGGCTGACAAGGACATGTTCATGGCCGAGATTGACAGGGTGACTGGCATCATGGTCTCTGAGGCTCCCTTGGAGAGCTTGCTCGACTTGAGTAGCGGGGGAAGCGTCACTACCGACGACGGTAGCACCAAATCTGGCAAAAAGAGCACAAAGAGGAGCGCGAGCAGCAGCAGGTCGATGAGGAAGAGTTCAAGCAACGCCAAGAGAGATATGGAGGGAAAGAAGAAAGCGGTGGACGACGACGAGGGTTTGAGCGAAGCTGCTAAGGTGGCCAAGGCGAAGCTTTTGGAGCCCTCTTTCTTTGTCGACTTCCTCAGGGACGACGTATACGACGAGGACGGTGTCATGGTGGCCGAGGCACCCAAAATTTACGAGCAAGGGGAGAGCATGGCTTCGCTTACTGACAGGGCGAACATGTTCTTGGAAAAGTTTAACGAGGAAATGCCTGGAAAGAGGATGAGCCTCATCCTTTTCGAGGACGCCATGAAGCACCTGATGAGGGTCAGCAGGATCATTGGGACGCCCAGGGGCAATCTACTCTTCGTTGGAGTCGGAGGTAGCGGAAAGCAGAGCTTGACAAGGCTCGCCGCCTTCATGGCCAACCAAACGCTCTTCCAGGTGGTCCTCACCAAGACCTACAACGTCACTTCGTTGCTCGACGACTTCAGGGAGCTATACAAGGTCGCCGGGCAGACAGGAAAGGGCGTCGTTTTCCTCATGACCGACGCCGAGGTCAAGGACGAGAACTTTCTCGAGGTCATTAACAGCATCCTCATGACTGGAGAGATTGCCAACCTTTTCCCCAAGGATGAGCTGCAGGTCATGTCCTCCGAGCTCCGCCCGATTGCCCTGAAGGAGCGCCCCGACTTTATCGACACCCCTGAGAACCTGGTCAGCTTCTTCTTCGACAGAGTCCGTGCGAACCTCCACATCGTCCTCGCGTTTTCTCCCGTCAATCCAAAGCTTCCCGAGCGATCAAGGAAATTCCCTGGGCTCATCAACGGTTGCTCAATCGACGTTTTCTTGGAGTGGCCGAAGGAGGCCCTCGTTGCTGTGTCCCAGGGTTTCATTGGGGCCACAGAAATCGACTGCGAGGTTGAGGTAAAGGAGCAACTCATCGAGCACGTCGGTACTGTGCACACGATGGCCGTTAAAGCCTGCAGGGAGTACTTCCTCAAGATGAGGCGCCATGTTTACCAGACTCCCAAGAGTTACCTGAGCTTCCTCAACAGTTATTCTGGAATGTACGGGAAGAAGCTCGCTGAGATCGAGGTGATGAGCAGTAGGGTGACGGTTGGCTTGGAGAAGCTTCAGCAGGGAGCCGAGGACGTCGAGACGATGAAGGTCGTCCTGGCCGACGAGGAGGTGAAGCTCAGGAAGGCCGAGGAGGCAACCAACGCTATGTTAACCAAGCTGGAGCTCAGCAGTATGGCTGCGAAGAAGGAGCAGGACAGCGTTGTGCTCATCAAGCAGGCGTGCGAAGCCGACAAGGAGAGGATCGACGGGGAGAAGAAGTTGGCGGAGGAGGACCTGGCGAAGGCCCAGCCTTTCGTCGACGAGGCCGAAAGGGCCGTGAACAGCATCAAGCCTAATGACCTTAACGAGCTCAAGAGGCTGGCCAAGCCTGGAGACATCATCAAACTTATCTTCGACTGTGTGGCGCTTTTGAAGATGGAGAAGATGCTAAAGATTGAGCCTAACGAGGTGACGCTCGGAATCGGAAAGGAAAAGAAGACATTTATGTTCTTCAAGGACTCCTTCAAGATCCAGCAGACTGGAATGCTGAGCGACAGTAAGTTCCTCAACAGCATCTTTTTCTTCAGCAAGTATGAGAAGGACTACATGAACGACGAGACAATCGAGTTTTTGATGCCTTACCTTGAGCTTGAGGGCTTTGACCCCCTCGTCGCGAGGAACGCAAGCAAGGCCGCCGAGGGCCTCTGTACGTGGGCGAGGGCCATGAAGTACTACCACGAGGCAAGTAAGATTGTCAAGCCTAAGCTGGAGGCCCTCAGTCTCGCCGAGGCAAAGCTTGCCGACGCCCAGAGGGAGCTCGACAAGGCGCAGAAGAAGCTCGAGGCTTGCGAGGAGGTGCTACAGAAGCTCCAGAACGACTTCGAGAACCAGATGGGCCAGAAGAAGGCCATCGAGCAGAACGCTGCCCACACAAGGAAAAAGATGGAGCAGGCAACTGCTCTTATTGACGGCCTCGCTGGGGAGAGGCAGAGGTGGACGGAGGATAGCCACAAGTTCAACGACACTAGGAAGAGGCTCGTAGGAGACGTTGCCATGGCTTGCGCCTTTATCAGCTATGCCGGACCTTTCAACCAGCTCTTCAGGGATTATATTGTGAAGGAGAAGTTTATGCTTGACCTCAAGCTGAGGAACATTCCTGTGAGCCAAGGCATTTCTCTTACGGAGTTCTTGGTTGACGCCGGAACGATCGGGGACTGGAATATGGAGGGTTTGCCCGGGGACAGTTTGAGCATACAGAACGGCATCCTGGTCACTAGGAGCGACAGGTACCCCCTCCTCATCGACCCACAGGGCCAGGCATTGGCCTGGATCAAGGAACACGAGAAGGACAGGCTGCCGAACTTTGGAACCACCACCCTTTCGAACAGTAAGCTGAGAGAGCAGCTCGAATACTGCATGTGCGAAGGGAAGGCCTTGATCATTGCGAGCGTAGAGAACGAGCTCGACTCAATGCTGACTCCTGTTCTGGAGAAGGCCATCATACACAAGGCCAAGAGCAAGTACATCATCGTCGGGGACAGCCCCTGCGAATACGTTGACGAGTTCTTCTTGTACATGACCACGAGGTTGCCCAACCCCCACTTCAGCCCAGAGGATCAGGCCAAGACGACCATGGTCGACTTCACTGTCACCCAGAGAGGCTTGGAGGAGCAGCTTCTGGGCAGGGTCATTGGAAAGGAGCAAAAGAGCCTAGAGGAGCAGCTCACTCAGGTGATGAACGAGGTGAACGCCAACACTAAGGCTCTGCTTAAGTTGGACCAGCTGCTCCTGGAGAGGCTGAGCGCCAACACAGGGAATTTGCTGGACGATGAGGAGCTCATCGAGGTGTTGGCCAACACCAAGGCCAAGGCGACCGAGGTGAACCAGAAACTGATAACTGCTGGCGAGACCAAGATCAGCATCAATGAGAAGAGGGAGCAGTACAGGCCAGTGGCCACGAGGGGCAGCGTCCTTTACTTCTGTATCGTTGATATGAGCATGGTCAACGTTATGTACCAGACGAGCCTGGACCAGTTCCAGGTCTTGTTTGATTCGAGCATGGACAACGCCGAGAAGGCTAGCTTGGCCAGCAAGAGGGTGGGGCACATTGTTGAGGAGATGACCTACAGCATCTACAGGTACATTGACAGGGGGCTGTACACGAAGGACAAACCGAGCTTCAAGTTGATGCTCGTCTTGAAAATTATGCAGACCGCGGGGAGGCTGACTGGGGCCGACGTCACCCTATTTCTCAAGGCTGGCGCTGCTCTGGACATCAACAACAGCAAGCCTAAGGCGTTCGATTGGATGACAGACAGCAGTTGGCTGAACGTCCTTCAGCTCATGCACGACAAGCCTATCTTCAAGACGATGCTGGACAACATGACGAGGGACGAGGAGGAGTGGAAGGGCTGGTACGGGGCCAACGAACCTGAGAGTATCCCCATCCCTGGATACGAGACCCAGCTCAAGGCCGACAAGGAGGTTGGTCCGTTCTTAAGGCTGCTCATTGTTAGGAGCCTTAGGGAGGACAGGGCCCTGCTGGCCGGGGCGTACTTCATCATGAACATGGAGGTCATCGATGGCATTCCCGCCATGGGGGAGAGGTTCGTGAAACCCGTCAGCGACACCGTCGAGGCAATCTACAGCAAGATGGACAGCAAGACGCCTGTCATTTACTTGTTGAGCGCGGGGGCAGACCCCACGGAGAGTGTGGAGGGGTTGGCGAAGAAGAAGAGGAGGGACGTCGTTTGCGTCAGTATGGGAGAGGGCCAGGACGTGGTTGCGATGAAGGCAATCAACACCGCGCTGGTTAACGGAAGTTGGGTAATGTTGCAGAATTGTCATCTCGGGTTGGACTTCATGGACGGCCTGGAGGACCTTCTCAACAAGATCGCAGACACAAGCCACGAAGACTTTAGGCTCTTCATCACGAGCGAGCCCCACGTGGACTTCCCAATTGGCCTCTTGCAAATGTGCACGAAGATTACGAACGAGCCCCCGAATGGGCTCAAGGCCGGTTTGGTGAGGAGCTACACTGTTATTGTGGACCAGGACAAGCTTGAGAGGATCGAGACTCAGCAGTGGAGGACACTGCTCTACGGAATCTGCTTTCTGCACAGCGTGGTGCAAGAGAGGAGAAAATTCGGCCCCTTGGGCTGGTGCGTGCCTTACGAGTACAATGACGGGGACTTGACGGCCTGCCTGACGTTCCTAGAGAAGCATCTGTACACGGGCAGCTTGAGCTGGCCGACTCTGCAGTACATGGTGTGGGAGGCGCAGTACGGAGGAAAGATTACCGATAATATGGACAGGAGACTGTTTGGAAGTTACGTAGAGGCATGGTTGAGCCCCATGACCCTTGCGCCATCTTTCAGCTTCTCCCCCGCAACGACGGTCAATCGCATCCCCGACGACTTTGACTATAGCATACCAAACTGCAACGAGAGCGAGGAGTTCCAGAGTTACATCAGGACGTTCCCAAACATCGACAGCCCTGAAATCTTCGGCCTTCACCCCAATGCCGACCTCACCTTCAGAAAGAAGGAGGTTGACGTGCTGCTGGACACGATCTTGGATACCCAGCCTAAGACCAGTAGTGATAGCGGTGGGGGGGTCAGTAGGGAGGACGTCGTTAGCGCCAAATGCAAGGAGCTCCTAGACAGCGCACCTAGCAACTACATTGAGGATACCTACATGGAAATAATCCAGAAGATGGGAGGCTTGGGGGTCCCCCTGAACATTTTCCTAATGCAGGAGCTACAGAGGTTCAACGGTGTGTTGAGCAGAATGAAGGCTGCGATGACGAGCATCATTATGGCCATCAGGGGAGAGGTCGTCACGACCAACATGATACTTGCCGGAATCAACGCCATCTACGACGCGCGTGTCCCTAGCAGCTGGATGTTCAGTCCCGGTGGGGACGAGATTTCGTGGATCAGCCCCGGCCTTGGGCTGTGGTACGCAGGGTTGATAGGCAGGGACGAGCAGTTCAGAACTTGGGTGGAAGGCGGGAAGCGCCCGCCGAGCTTCTGGCTCACTGGGTTCAGTAACCCCCAGGGCTTCTTGACTGGCGTCCAGCAAGAAGTCACGAGGATGCACAAGGGAGACAAGTGGTCTTTGGACAGCGTCACTGTTCACACGGAAGTCACCGAGTACGATCGGGCCGAGCAGGTGGCGAGACCGCCCAAGGAGGGCTGCTACATCCACGGCCTATCGCTGGAGGGAGCAGCGTGGAGCAAGAAGGAGATTAGCTTGACGGAAAGCGCTCCCAAGACCTTGTTCACAAGCTTGCCCGTGCTCTTTGTGACGGCCGTAACAGAGAAGCAGAAGAAGGGAATGGAGGGCGACTACGGACCAAACGGAGGTTTTGATTGCGCTGTTTACAAATATCCCAAGAGGACCGATCGATTCTTCATCTTCTCAGTCACTTTGGCGACAAGGGAGAAGGCCCCGAGGCACTGGATTATGAGGGGAGTCGCTTTACTATGCAGCACGGATTAAATTAATACGCCAAAAGGTTTAAGGCAGAATCTGGAGTTTTGTAGCAAGCCTGATGGGAACATAGTAATATGCTGTGTTAAAGGCTTTATAATTGGAATTAATATTCGAAGGGGGGAGTAGGGAGGTTGGGGGAGTTGTCATTCGACACTAGACGAAGTCCTTGTCTTTTTGGTTATCTTGCGAAAGGAGGAAGGGGGTGCAGCAAAGAGAACAATTTTGTTATTGGGAAGATATAGCGTACTTGAAATGACAAATGGGAGCAAACGCTGATCTAAGGACTAGAAACACGAAGATATGGAGGCATAGACGGAGTTCAAGGTGTGAACTATAAATCTTTCCAAACGCGGTACCTGCAGCAGCGCACACACGTTACCTCTTTTCCAAGTATAGTCAGATAGGATCGAATCAATCGGAGAGAAAGAATCGGATCATAACACTAGATGATTATATGTTAAATCTTTCCAAAACCCTCAAAACAATTTCTGAATACACCAATCTTATTTACATCGCATTGTCGTATTTGTTGCAACAAGAAGATCGATAATACTACATAACACTCAGAAAATAGAGTTTGACGGCTTTAAGTGTTGACTGAAGCATAATACTAGCTCACACCACTCTCGGCCAACGTCGTGAGCACAAGCAATTTAGTCCTCATTTGGAAGGTGAGAATGTGAAGAGAGGGACGAAAAGGCTTAACATTGGATCGGAGCGGTATATTGAGGGGTTCTATGGGCCTGATCGTGATAATGATGTCTGCCCCCACCCTGCAACTTGCCTTCCAGATGAGGACTGGCGTTAGGCACTTGCGATGGACTCTCACAGATTGGGTGGTTTTGGAAAAGATAAAAACGCGCAATAAAAAACCACTATACAAGTATGATAATCTACAACGTCTTCACTCACACCCAAAAAACGCCGCACCACCACCTTTTTTTTACGCACGTCGATCACGAACGCATGATTTTCAGCACCCAATCAAGATCGTCATGGAGGGCGAGGTTGAAGCAGATGCGGGAGTCGTGAATGACGCCGGCAAGACCAACCATGCCTCCAAGCCCCCCTCAGGCCCCAATCGCACACCCTCCGCAATATGCGGTCCCGTAGATATCGATTACACAGCTCTTGGCCCCAAACAATTCGAACTAGTCAAGCTTCTGGATGACCGAGGAGCCGTTGAAGGCCTCATCGACAACTCTACCGGCGTCGATGTGAAAGTTATGGAGCTCGCTGATGTCTTCCACGACGAGGGCGACAAGATCATTGACTTTCTCCTCACCGATTGTGAGCAGGGCAAGTTCCGAAGGAAGACCCTCCACGAGTATGAGAAAGAGGAAGGAGTCGTTCACAGACTCGTCCATTGGCAGCACTATGGCAGGGGGAATAAGTTTGTCGAATTTCTCCTCGACGTCAAAGTCGTATCTCCTGACAAATCGACGAACATTATGGAGTTGGCACCCCTTGATGAGGACGATCTTACTGATGAGGCAACTGCGATGCTTGTCGAAATTCTAGCGTCAATAAAGACCAAGACTGTCAAGCGAGGTGTCATTAAGGGGGAGCTCAGCTTCACTGACTTTGAGTTTGGACAAACTGCAGTCACCATGGTGGGAACTCTTGAGGCAGAGGAGAGGGTAACAGAGATGAAATCAGAAGTTAATGTTCGCACAGTCAAAAGTTTTAAGAGTGTGAGATCCATGAGATCTAGCGTTGAAGGCAGCCCAGGCAGGACCAAGAAGGGAGACGTCAAGGCTGCGTATGCAGCAGTAAAAGGTATCATGGAGGAGGTCAGAAAGAAGTTCAGACAGCCTGCAGTCATTGACGAGCGGAAGAAGGCGCACTTTGTGGAAGAGGTCATGCCGAGAGCACTACCTCTGACAAGAGAGGAGGACACAATGTTGGAGAGGGTTGGGATCCTAGAGAAGGAACTTCACACAAAGGGAAAGAGAGTCAAGGGGACATTGAAGGAGGGGGTGGACAAGTTCCTGTGGAGAGCAGGGGACAAGGTGTGGGCAGCTTTTGGGGTCACTGTGGACAAGTCAACAAAGGGTATATTGGCAAAGCTATTTCTGCTTGACAGATTTGAGTATTCAGAGGAGCACTTCAAAAATAATGGGAACTTACCAAGGGTTATCAGGAATGATTTTGAGGGAACTAGAAGCATGCACTTTCATTTGGGCGTGAAGGTCCCTGCCGCCACCAATCGACTATTTGAGAATTGGTATGTGTGGAAGGAAGTCAAACTTGAGAATGGCCAGACTTCCTACATGGTAGCTTTTGTGCCACTGACAGAGTACCCAGGAGGAGGCTTCAAGGGCCTCAGTAAGGAAGGATTTGTGCTGGCAGAGACTACGGGTGCCTACTTCTTATATGAGATTGCCCCAAATGTCTGTAGGGTGACACGTATTCAGACAGTTGATCTGCATTTCCAAGGCCTTCAAAAGACACTGATAGACAAAGCAATTGATTACCTTGCAATGAATGAGCTTGTTGAGGCCAACAGGTTGCAGGAGAAGTTTAGGAGGAATGGGAAGGAAGTTGATGCTGAGGTCAGGGGGGCCTTGGTGGAGAGGATAAGGGAGGGTGTTGAGTTGGAGGAGGACCAGGTGAAGGTGTTTGAGGAGTTGGAGGAGCTCTTTAGGGGGGAGGATGAAGAAGGGTGGGGGCCTCTCAAGTCACCTTATGAAGGGGTGGAGATGGAGATCAAGTACAAGCAGCAGGAGAAAGGGCAAAGGAGCATTGCAGTAGGAAAGGCTAGCGGAGTGGCAGACTGCACCGCAGAGGAGGCAGCTGCTTGGTTCTTTGAGTACTGCAGCAGGGAGAGAACCACCAAGGGACTTGCATCAGGAGAGCTTGCTCGTCTAGAGATCAGGGAAGGGACTGAGAGGACCAATGAGAAGAAGTTTGCAACAGTGAAGAAATTCCCTTTTCCAATTACTAACAGAGAATTTGTCCAGAGGTTAATTTGGAAGAGACACAACACTGACTGTGTGACTGTGGCTGTGTGGTCAATTGACAAGAAAGTTGATTATGGAGGAGTAGGTAACTTAGTAAGAGGCACAACAAAGGCAATATTCACAATCACCAACACCCAGGAAATCAACGGCTTTCCGCAATGCAAGATTGAGCTAATGCAACATGTTGACACTGGAGGTTATCTACCTGCAAAGTTGATGGAAAAACAAACACCAAAAGTATTGAGGGTTTTGAAAAGTGCAATGCAAAGCTTCGAAAAAGACGAAGAGGTCGATAAAGCTGGACTGGCCTCTCTTGCCAACATCATCAAGAATGAGCCTCAAGATTATACAGAGGAGGAGGAGGATGCAATCGGGAAAGGGAAGGAGTTTTATGAGAAGTGCAAAGAAAGTGTGAGAACATATAATCTCAATAGTCCTGATGAGAAGGTTGACTTAAAGGGAGTTCATGTCGATGGAGAAAGCCTTGGAAGCGGTGTAGCAGTTACAGTCGTAGATGCTAGCGTAGAGGAGTGCGCAGCACATGCGATAATGAACCTTAACAGCCGCGAAAAAATGAATAATCTAAGAAAGTACGGGATAGTTGAAATGACAGTGAAGAAGGTAAATGACCACTCCCTCTACTACTTCACTACAAGAGACCTTGGCATCCCTGGTATTGCTCTGCGTGAGTTTAGAGCCAAGGTCACGTGGATGAAGGCAAATGGGGGGAACAAAGATACTGTGTGGATTAATTTCAATAGTACAGATGGCTTGATGGAGGAGCACCCTGTTAAGAGAGGTAATGTTGTTGCTTCTATTCACACCTTCTGGGTCTTTGAGGAGTTGAACTTTAAAGGTCAGGTTCCGCAGACAAGAGTGACAATGCAATCACAAGTGAATTTACATAGTCCTATACCTACCCAAATTATGAATGGGCTTGGCTCAGGACTACTTAAAGGAGTTTCTATACTGAGAAAGAAGTTTGACAAGAGCAAAGAGATTGATGCCTTCAAGAGACAGCAGATCATTACAAAGTTTGAGGAGATAGCGATTGAGGGAGCGCCAGGGAATGAAAGTCACTTCGACGAGATTCAAGGAGCTCATGAGATCAGTAGTGTGTTTTCTGGACAGACATGGATAAAGGCAGAGAAGGGAATGGGGTGGGGGAAGACATCAATACCTGTAAGAGCATCCCACAAGGAAGTTGCAGCATTCTTCTGGAACCTTAAAAGTGGAGTTGAATCCCAGCTTAAGCTTCATAGAGTCAACAACCAGAAACTTGTAATCACAGTTCAATACGAAGGGCATCTAACAGCTGTAAGGTTCTCAGAGGCTGGCCAGATGAAGACAGATCTTGAACTGATGACTAGACAGGAGGGTTTACGAAAGACTGCTGGCAAACAGAGTGTAGTTAAGCACCTGAACATGGCAACTGATGCTGCTTACTACTTTGACAATCTGCTGAAGAGTACTGAAGCAGGGGAACAGGATGGGAGGAGGTTTGGAGAGCAGCTGATGGAGAGAGTGAAGAAAAGGAATGTTGGGGACAGTAAGGTAGAGGTCGTGAGGGAATTCATTGCTGCCAATAGAGCACTGAGAGAGACTACGGAGCAGTATAGTTTCATGAGAACTACGCTGTATGCTGTAGTTATGAACAAATTTAAAAGGAGAGCAACAAATGAGGGAGAAGATAAGAGTGAGGAGGAAGCCAGGGGGTGGGAGATTGGGAGTGCAATGACAGCAGTCATGTTGACTACTTTGACTGCTGCTCATGCTGTAGATGAATGGGCCCATCAATTCACTGAAGTGCAAGAAGTTATGAATGAACAACCTTGGTTAAGGCCCATGCTTGAGGAGATTGTTAAGAAACTATTTATGAAGTCTACCTTAGGCTTGAAAGCAAGGGTCACTATTGGTGCTGCAACAAGCATGGTCGATTTGCTGACCGATGTGTATGTGACTTACATGTTTTGGAAGGATAAGAAGTATGGGTACTTCAAGGCTTCTTTGGCAAGTTTGGCAGTGTCAATTGGGTTTCAGGTACTCGCTGTTGGGGTGCAAAATAGAAGGCTGGGGATGAAGAGGGTGGGTTGGGAGATGATTCCAATCTTACTTGGGTACAAGCCTGCAGTAGATGCCTATAGGGTAGCAACTGGTGCAAAACAAGAGGTTGGGGTTGTAATTGACCCAATGACGGAGATGACATCTATGAAAGTTATTGAGATGTTTTCTGAAGCAATCCCTGGTGTGATAATCCAACTTATGGCTATAGTAACAAGTGACAAAGATGTTGGAACTTCAGCATGGCTTTCTGTTGCGGTGTCAGCAATCACAACAGGCTTTGCCTCAGCAACAATAAGTTATGACTGGGACACAGATCCTGCTAAGAGAGAATATGCACCAGACTTCTATGGGTACATACCTGCAAATGCAAGCAAGAGAACACTAGTGTTTGCATCCATGTTGCTGTTCACTGCAGGGATGCTTCTTATAAGGTGCATGACAATAGTCCTTCTTGGGTTGATGGGAGGTAGTTGGGCCTTTCTCTACATCGGAGCAGACCTTGGTCTGTACTTGTTGGTCAAGATATTGAGGGGAGACTTTTGGTACTGGATGCCATTGGGGGGTAAAATGGAGATTATGAATAGTATTATTTTCAGAGTGATGGTAAAGATCATTGTAGACTTCACATCAATTGCGCACTTTCGACATCCTAACGAAGTTGGAGGAGCCTATTGGTTGTTTGGTCTTCTGTTGACAATGGTAAGTCTACCAGTGTCAATATATATATATCTATTTTCTCCTTATGTAGATGACAGCCCAATTGATATTGCATCATTTATGGTGAAGTATATCATACCAATAACTACCATATGCCTTGCTGTTTTCTTTTTTAACATTGAGAGCAAATACTTGCACACCTTTTGGAGTACACAGAGGTCAAAGGATATGTCAATGGCATACTTTCTTGAAGGAGAAAGTGATGAAATAAAGTTAGAGGTCTTTGGATGCTCAAGGCATCATTGGTTCTCAATTGAAGGGGAAATTAAGAAATGGGTTGAGCTGAACTGGGCAAAATGGGAAGAGGAGCAGCCAGAGTGGTTTACTTATGTGACGAAAGCAAGTGTCCCAGAGGAGTTAATTCCAGCAGATGGAAATGCTAGAAGGAGAGAGAGTGTGAGGAGAGCAAGCGTTGATGCTGAAGCTGAGGGTGGTCTAGCAGGTGCTTATAGAGCAAGTATTAGGCGAGCTAGTGTTGGCTTGGTCAATGGAGGTGCATTGGTTTCTTCACATGCTGTGAATGATACTATACAAGACTATGAAGGTTTAGATCCTAAACAAATAGGAAAGTTGTTGGGTGAGCAATTGTTGGTTGCATTAAGTTTCAGGAAGAAGGGAACAACAAAGGAGGAGGCAGTGAGGTCATTTTTTGGGAAAAAGTACGTTCTGAGACAGTCTGCAGAGAATTATGCATTTGTCACACCAATGCTTGGCGCTGTTGTCAAGAACAAGCTTTGTAAGTTGAGGAAAGTAGAGGGTAAGGCTGTAGAGCTGGGAGAGAAGGAAGGAAGGGAGATTGGAGAATCTCTGGCAAGGAGCTTGGCTATTAATACTCAGCCAGCTGCTGCTGTGGATGCATTCATATTAAATTTCCCTGCTATGCAGGAGCTTGATGAGGAATATGATTGGCTCAGACCTATGCTTGAGACAATTAGCTACAGACTTTTGGAAGAAGTTCCTTGGGGGTTGAAAGCAAGAGTAACTGTAGGGGCTATCACTAGTATGGCAGATTTGCTAACTGATGTGTATGTGACATACATGATTTGGAGTGATGGGAAGGAAGGGTATGGTAAGGCATCTTTGGCAAGTCTGGCTATTTCAATTGGGCTTCAGATGCTTACTGTTTGGATGCAGAACAGCAAATTGGGGATAAAGAGGGTAGTGCGGGAGTGGATTCCAATCTTACTTGGGTACAAGCCTGCAGTTGACGCTTACAGAGTGGCAACTGGAGCAAAGCAAGAAGTTGGGACAGCATTTGACCCAATTTTTGAGATGACTTATATGAAAGGGCTTGAGATGTTTGCTGAGGCCATCCCTGGAGTGATCATCCAACTTATGGCTATAGCAACCAGTGACAAAGATGTTGGAACTTCAGCATGGCTGTCAGTTGCAGTGTCAGCAATTACAACAGGCTTTGCCTCAGCAACAATTAGTTATGACTGGGACACAGATCCTGCTAAGAGAGAATATGCACCAGACTTCTATGGGTACATACCAGCAAAAGCGAGCAAAAGAACAGTAGCGTTTGTTTCCATGTTGCTCTTGTCAGCAGGGATGCTTCTAATAAGGTGTACAACAATAGTTCTTCTTGGGCTGATGGGAGGTAGTTGGGCCTTTCTCTACATTGGAGCAGACCTTGGTCTATACTTGTTGGTTAAGATTTTGAGGGGAGACTTCTGGTATTGGGCACCATTGGGGGGTAAAGTGGAGATTGTGAGTAGTATTATTTCCAGAGTCATTGTAAAGATCATTGTAGACTTCACATCAATTGCGCACTTTAGACATCCTAATGAAGTTGGTGGGGCTTATTGGTTGTTTGGTCTTCTTTTGACAATGGGGAGCCTGCCTGTGTCCATATATTTTTGTTCAACTTATGTTGATGAGAAAGCAATTGATATTTCATCATCAATTGTGAATTATTTCATACCAATAACTACTCTTTGCTTTGCTGTCTTCTTTTTGAACATTGAAAAGAAGTACTTGCACACCTTCTGGAGTACACAGAGGTCAAAGGATATGACTATGGCATACTTTCTTGAAGGAAAAAGTGATGAAATGAAGTTTGGAGTCTTATGGCATTCAAGGCATCATTGGGAATCAATTGAAGGAGAAATTAAGAAATGGATTGAGTTGAACTGGGCTAAATGGCAAGAGGAGAAGCCAGAGTGGTTCACTGATTTAAGGAAGGCTAGTGTGCCTGTAGAATTTATTCCATCAGATGGAGATGCTAGAAGGAGAGAGAGTGTTAGGAGAGCAAGTGTTGATGCTGCAGCTGAGGGTGGTGTAGCAGGTGCTTTAAGAGCAAGTATCAGGAGAGCAAGTGTTGGAGGCGCTGATGGTGGAGGTTTTATAGAGGTAGGAGGTGGGAAGGCTAAAGTAAGCAGTGTACTGCCAACAGAAGATTAGAATGGGAAGTGTCTAATAGGGCAGCAACATTTGTAGGACAAAATGATTTGATTTTTTATAGTTGTGACTTTTTGTAAATGTATTGTGGGAATTTTATGGTGGTTGTTAGTATTGAGGAAGTGTAGAAGAGAAAAAAGGGAGCGTTAAAGTGGTTTGTGAGTATTGAGAATGTTAAGTAGATAATGTATAAAATTTTGGAGAGTTGTGGTAGTGTAATAGTGGTTTGTGAGTGTTGTGGTAGTGTTATGAATATGTATAGAGTTTTGAAGAATTGTTGAGTTGTTATAGTGGTTTGTGAGTATAATGAAAAAGTAGTGGATGTGTATAGCGATGAATTTAAGGGGGGAAGTGTGGATGTGTAGAAAAGAGAGAGAGGAGATAAGGAGGGAGGGTAGAAAAAGGGAGAGTGTAAGGTGGAATCATGTGTGTAGGTGTAGTAGGTGTGTATGAAGATAATTAAGGAAGGGTGAGTGTAGTTTTTGAAGAGGAGTGAAAGAAAATAAGGAGTGAGAGTAAAAAAGGGAAAGGTATAAGGTGGGATGATGTGTGTGAGTGTAGTAGATGTGTATGAAGATGAGTTAAGAGAGGGTGAGTGTAGTGAAGATAGAAAGTGAGAGGGGTTAAGGAGTGAAAGTGGAAGAGAGAAGGGAAAAAGATGGGAAGGATAGTGTGTGTAAAGGTAAAGTGTGTGTAAGAGTATGTGTGGAAGTGTAGTAGATGTGTAAAAAGATGAATCGAGGAGGATGAGTGTAGTTGTGGAGAGGAGTAGGAGGAGTTAAAGAAGTTGGAGTAGAAGAGATGAGGGTGTAAGAAGGAATGATGTGTGTAAGTGTAGTAGATGTGTATGAAGATAAATGAGAGGAGTGTGAGGGTAGTTGTGGAGAGAAGTGAGAGAAATGAGAGGAGTGAAGGAGTGAGAATAGAAGAGAAGAGAGTATAAGATGGAATGATGTGTGTAAGTGTAGTAGATGTGTATAAAGATGAATTAAAGGATGGTGAGTGTAGATGTGGGAGGAAGTGAGAGGAGT
Source organism: Triparma columacea (assembly GCA_030267965.1). NCBI lineage: Eukaryota > Bolidophyceae > Parmales > Triparmaceae > Triparma > Triparma columacea. The sequence continues at coordinate 75,689 of BRYA01000230.1, forward strand.
GAGAGGAGTGAAGGAGTGAGAGTAGAAGAGAGGGGGTATAAGATGGAATGATGTGTGTAAGTGTAGTAGATGTGTATGAAGATGAATGGAAGGAGGGTGAGTGTAGTTTTAGAGAGGAGTGAGAGAAGTTAAGGAGAGAGAGTAGAAGAGAAGAGAGTATAAGATGGAATGATGTGTGTAAGTGTAGTAGATGTGTATAAAGATGAAAGGAAGGAGGGTGAGTGTAGTTTTAGAGAGGAGTGAGAGAAGTTAAGGAGAGAGAGTAGAAGAGAAGAGAGTATAAGATGGAATGATGTGTGTAAGTGTAGTAGATGTGTATAAAGATGAATGAGAGAAGTGTGAGTATAGTTGTGGAGGGGAGTGAGGAAATAAGGAATGAAAGTAGAAGAGGGTTAGGGTTAGGGTTAGGGTTAGGGTTAGGGTTAGGGTTAGGGTTAGGGTTAGGGTTAGGGTTA
>BRYA01000231.1:7277-58575 GCA_030267965.1 Triparma columacea
CCCATCCGTATCAGCAGTTGCCCCAAGGTTGGCAGCATAGTCATTTGCCTTAACGACATCAGCGGCACTTTCGTGGTCTTCGGTTGCCTCAGCATGCCCGATAATAGCAGACTGATCCGCGGCGGAATCAGCGGCTGCCGCAACGAGGACAGCAAGTTCAGTTGCAGCACTAACAATGTCAGCAGCTGTGCCATCATGCGCAGTGCCCTTGACAAAAGCAACAAGGTCGTTGGCTGCCGATGCTGTAGATGCAAGATCGGCAGTATGTTGAGCTTTTGTTGCCTTCAAGTCGGCCTTCAATCCAGCTATCTCCTTGTCCCTCTGCTTCAGGAGGATGGTGAAATCCATCTCACTGTCGGTCATCAGCCTGCGAAAGCGTGAGGGAAAAAAGGTGTCCACGACGAAGATGATGGGTGAGCCGAGGCGAATACTATTTGCGCATATACGTCGCCGCTGCGGCCGCAATATCCTTTTGATTACTCAGGAGTCGACATCCCCGAGGAAGTTGGGCTAGGCTGTTGTGTCCTCCTTCCTCCCCTCCCCTCCCCCCCGTATCCTCCCTCCACAACAATCCCTCCTCCGCCCTCGACTTCTATATAATCCTCACCTTGTTTCGTCCCTATCCACTCCACTTCTTTACAAAGTCCCTGTTCCTTGACCTCTCGAGAATGATGTACTGCCCTGCTTTAAAGCTCTCACACAATAACACAGGCGATCCAAATGCGTTACGCTGTTATATTATAAGTAAAGGATAGCAGAAGTGCGAAGAAGAATGTGTAATTTTTAACTCGCCAAGCCAAAATGCCAAAAAATATGGTCCGTCAACCCCTTGGGCTTTTGTTTTTTTTGAGTCGAATTTTGTCTGGTCTTTTTTCATAAATCTACTTCCCCTCCATGTGGGGCGACTTTATCTCACAAGCTCAGTCGTTAGCGTCGAGTCTGGAGAGTAATTTGAATGAGTCAGTAGGGTTGACAACTGGTTTGACAACAAAGCCCCCCGAAGAAGTCCTCGATAAATCAGATGATTTCAGCACAACAGATAATGGCCCTGTTATCGATTCTACAAAAATTGAACAGAAACAACAATTTACATCAACTGCCGATACACCGACCACAAACACGCCTTCTTTACCCTACACTCCAGACTCTATTCACGATGCTCAGTCTGCTCCTCCCTCTAAACACCCTCTTATATCATCTTTGCCCTCTAAGCAATCTGACACCTCAACTTTACAGAGAAATATGAAAGAAGATATGGCTAAAGAAGTCGATTGTCCGTCAAATCCTTCAGAATCACCCCATGCAGGATCACCCACTGCAGGGTCACCCTCTGCATCCTCCCCCGCTCACACGTCCCAACCCTGCACGTCTCCTCAACCTTCTTCCCAACCTTCCGTCCCCATCTGCGATGTCACCTCCCAGCTCTCCACCCTCACTCAGCGCCTCTCTGCCTCTGAGGCCGAGGCTCAGCTTTGGAAGTCCCGTGCGATGAAGCTCAAGACCTCCGCGACCTCCACCCCCGCCAAGTCCTCTAGCTCGGAGGCGGCGTACGATGAGCTGGCTAAGGAGGCTCAGGGTATGAACGAGAAGATCCACGTCCTGACAGGCAGGGTTAGGGCGCTAAACAAAGAGAAGGCTGACCTAGTTAAGGAGAAGGAGAAGCTGGAGGAGACCATCACCAAGGTCAAGGAAGAGAAAGTCAAGGTGAGGATGGCCGAGATTCACGCCGGGGATAGCACAATTAAGAACTTTTAAGAAAGCTTCTAACCCCTTCCCCCCCCCCCCCAGGGTGTGCAAGGGAGCAAAGTGAGCAATGAACTCTTTTAAGCAGTCGTCGCTGCGCTCCTCCCTACAATTCTAACCTCCTCCCCCCTTCACTTCTCTCGCCTTCGCAGAAGGAGACTGAGGCCCTAGTGCGTAGCGAGATGGAGTCCTTGATGAGCTCCCAAAAATCCGAGCACGCCGCCCTCATCGCCAAGCTCAAGGAGTCTCACTCTTCCGAGTTGGCCTCCCTCAACCTCGCAGTCTCTGACCTCACCAACAAGATGGATGCATCAAAGAAGCAGAGGATAGCTTTGGAGGTCAAGTACGACGCAGTCTGCATAGAGAAGGGCAACGTGGAGCAGACGTGGATCGCAAAGCTGAGGGATAAGGAAAGGGAAGCGAGGGAGAAGGAGAGAACTCCGACCGTCGTGGTCAGGAATGACGGAAGGCGAGAGGAGGAGGTAAGTTAGGGGTTTTAATAACACAGGCTAATCAGTGCCCCCCCTCAACCCCTCACCACCACCTGAACCCCACACTCGCTCGCAGAAGAAAAGGAGGGAGGGTGCAGAGGCTCAGGTCAGGAAACTTGAGTCGGATCTAATAGTTGAGAGAAAGAAAGTCGAGGATTGCAGGGCCGACCTTCACGCGTCCCTTACGGAGTGCAAGGCTTTGAAGCGGGAGGTCTCGTCGTTCGAACGGCTGAGGTCCTCGCTCTCTATTGCGGAAGAGGAGCTGGGGGCGGTCAGGAAAGAGAAGTTAGGGATGAAGGAAAAGCAGGAGAAGACTGTCAGGGAGCTGAACAAGAAGTACATTGAGAGCGAGATTGGATGGGAAGAGGAGAGGAAGAGGCTTGAAGGAATGATCGAAGGGCTAGAGAGAGGTAAGGTTTCAAGGGAGAAGAATTCAGAAAGAAGCAGAAGATTGCCCCCAAGTCAAAACTTACCCTAATAAAACCTCGGTCGTCCGTACGCGCAGAGATCGGCAAGCTCAGGCAGAGAAAGGATTTAGAAAAGGAGAAGGAGAAGTCTCGGTCGGCCTCTCATGCTCAACAGGCCTCTGACTCTCTCTTGAGCTCCCGGGAAACTCAGGGCCTCCGCATCCTGGAGCCTACCGCGGCGGGTGGGCAACCGAGCTTCGCGGCCAACGTGCAGATGAAGAGCCAGATCGACCGGTTGACGGAGGAGAACAGGTTCATGAAGGAGGAGCTGGAGGCTCTGAGGGAGAAAAGCGAGGGGGACGCCGTGGTGATTGCGAGGGCGATGGAGGAGAGGGAGGAGCTTGAGGGGTTGAGGGAAGAGGTGGGGGGGCTGAGGGAGGAGGTTGGGGACGGGAGGTGAGAAAGGGAGAAGGGGGGGGGCGGGGAAGAAGGCTGCAGCGAGGACAAAGGCAGCGTGAAACTAATCCCTTCGCTCCCCCCACCCGCAGAGATGCCATCAAGGAGATTAGGGAAATGTACAGGCTGGAGATAAAGCGGCTCCTCGGAGAATCTTCTTCTGACCCCTCCGACGCCGCAAACTCCCCCACCCCAAATAACAAGACCCCCCTAAACGCTGAGCTTTACTCACCAGCCCCTGAGACCCCGAAAAGTAAGCCGGGGCTGAAGGCTGGATTAAAGGGATTCTTTCAGTCCGTCAAGACGCCAAGGGTCGAAGGAAACCAGGAAGATTGGAATCCCTGGGAGCTCTAAAAAAACGATTGTTGAGTCAAAAAGAGTGAGTTTTAAACTGTCTCCTCCACAACCGCCTCAACCTCCTCCTTCCCCTCCTCGTTCCCTCCCGGTTTCCCTTCATCCCCTAACGCCGGGTACTGCACGTTCAGCCTATGGAAGGGCGTCTGCAGGAACATGAGGTGCTTCACGTTCTTGATCTTCTCGTTGATCTTCTTCATTCTGTCTGGGAGACGACTGGCGAGCCTGCACCTCTCCTCCCTTTGCTTCCGGGCGAGTTCGAGCATCTTTCTGTCCCTCATTACCTGCACCGTCTCCCGGGTCTCCTCCCCCTGCTCCCCCTCGACCTCCGAAGTCTCCTCCTTCTCCCCTGAATCCTTGCTGAAGAACGCCCTGCTCCCCTTGATGCTTGGGATAAACACGGGGTCAACCTCCCCTTCGCTCTCGCTGTCGCTCATCTCGTCGTCCTCGACCTGCCCGTTCTGGAGCAGCGGCATGTCCTTGCACTCCCAGAGGCTCTGCCTAGTGTTGATCGCCATGGCCTCCAGACAAGTCGGCTTCCTCTCCCTCCTGGGCCTCCAGATCGTACTGATCGTGTTGATGTTCCTGTGCGCGTGGATCGTGCTGCTCCCGACCTTCTCAGAGTACGTCCGACCGATGCTGATCGGTATATCCCTGGGGATGAACTTGGGCCGCACGTCCCAGCTCACGTCGGTCTCCTGTGCCCACTTGTCAACGGGCGCGTAAACCCTGACGGAGTTGTCGTGCCTCAGCAAGTTCAGTTCCGCAGGCACCTCCACGGTCTTCATGCTCATTGGCAGGCACGCCGTCTTCTCCAGTGGCACAGACTGCTTGAGCAGTCCGTTGAGGAACTCCGTCGCCTCGTCCTCCTCCCCTTCGGCGCTCTCGGCCCTCGGGCTGTCCTTCTTTGGGCTCTTCCCCTTGGCAGGAGAGGCGGCCGCCTCAGGCTCGTTGACCTGGTCCTCCTCGACAGCCTCCTTGGCCCACTCCTCCCCCACGTCCCTCTCGGGCCTGACCCCGTACTCCTCAAAGGCCCCGACCCTCATCTCCCTCATCTCCTCCATGGGCACGTAGAGATCGATCTGAGGGAACGCTACCGTCTCATACCCATGCTCCACGGACTCGACTCCGCCCCTCAAGGTGCTCATTGGAAGATCCAGGAACCCCAAAGGTTTTTGGAGGATCTTCTCTGGCATCCTCTCGATGCTCTCGTCCTCCTCGAACATGGGCACTGTGCCCCTGACGACAAACTGCTCCTCGACTACAAAAGATTCCTCGAGCTTCTTCTTCCTCTTGACCTCATCCGTCTCCTTCTCCTGCTTCTCCTTCTCAATCTCGGCCTCTGTCTTCTTCTTCTTCACGTCCCCGATATTGTTGTTGCTGGCTTGCTGAAAGTCTAGTTCAATCAGACCCTTAACGTCCTCCTTCTCGAGGTCCCCAATCTTCTCCCTAACCGCCCTCAATCTCCTATCGACCCTCCTCCGAATGATCCACTGCCCCAGCAAATAAACCAGCCTGGCCAGCTGCTTTTTCCTCTTCCCCCACAAATCGTTCTTGTAAGCGTCGAACGTAGGGTTGTGAATTTTGATGAGCTCCTCCGTCGCCCCTACCTCCGTTATGGCCCTCCCGTACCTCGCGGGGACCTCGTAGGGGCTGAGGAAGTGGTCCGCGCTCCTCATCCTTTCCTCCTGCCTCTTGTTGAAATCCATGTCCTCCCGAGCGTCCTTACGACCCTCCTCGATCCTCGACAAGTGCTGGGAACGGGCGGAGCGAGTGAGTTAGAGAATTATTATATTCGCAGAGATATCAGATCGGACCGCATGATGAGCACTCCGATGCGAAGGATCATAACTCTTCTTCGCATTGCCTTTCCTTTCCATTTCGTTTCTCATCAATTCTCACCTCGTCCCCCATCAACGGTTCTCCCAGGTAAGTCACTGAGCTCTTGAACTCCCTCTCCTTCTCGATTTTATCGAGTTCCTGGATGTCCTGCAAGAAGGCCATCTCCTTGATCTGCCGTGTGTCCACGTTGTTGAACTCAGCCGCCAGAACGGCCTGGACGCTGAAGCTCCCCGAGTCGGCGGGGTCGTTGTTCCCGTCTCCCCCCTGTCCCCCCGCAGTCCTGCGACGACAATTGGGAAGGGTTTTGTTGTTAGTTGGATAAGTATTGTGCCGCCTTTTTGCTTTGCTTTACTTTTTTGTCAGTCCTCACCTCGCCCTTGCCATCTCCTGTTCCCTCTTCTGCGTGGCCCTAAACTCCCTCTGTTTCCTAATCGCTTCCTTCAAGTCCTTCGGCTTTAACTTCCCCGCCGTCTGTGTAAGCACGTAGTTCAGCCCCCACTGTCCCTTCATGTCACCCGGGAACCTCAGCCCCTCCACCTCGCTCTCCGGTAGCGGCGGCGCCGGCCCTGGGTCCTCCCTGCGGGGTAGGTTCTTCTTGATCATCATGCTCGTGTACCACTCCGCTCCCGCGTCGTTGACCGCCCCGCTCCCCTTGCCCCGAGGGGCAGCCTTGGGGATCCCCCTGTCGTACGTCTCCAGGAGCTCCGGACCCACGCTGCCAGCGCTCGCCCTGCTACCCTTAGTCCCGTACGTGTGCCCTAGCGCGCTGCTGATAGCCAGGGGCGCCCCTAGCGTCGGCCCGTAGTCCTCGCTGAGCGCGACGGCGCTCTGGGTTAGCTGCCTCTGCCTGTGCTTACCCGGGCTGCTGGAGCCGGTTATCGTGCAGTTGAAGGGGGTGAAGTTGAACTGCGAAACGTTCACCTGGATGATGGCCTCGAAGGTACCGTAGAGTCCCGGCTCGAAGCCGACGTCTATCCTGGCCTTGCCGCCGGGTTCTATGACACCCTTTAGGGGCCTGACCCAGAAGCACGGGTCCTGCTTAACGACGGTGAACTCGTACTCGAACTGTATCGGGACCTTGCACTCAATGAAGTGGCTCTGTACCACCAGCTCGCTGACGTAGCAGCTCCCGAACGATATGCTCGTCGGGAAGATCACCTCGTTTATAACGGGGTAACCGTGGAGGGGAACGAGGAGGTTGTCGCCCTCGCTAACATTGTCCCTCTCGTCCCCCTCGCAGTTGATGCGAACGCAGTCGTAGTAGTACCTCCACTCTGTCGGCGTGAAGTCCACCTTTATGATCTGGCTCATCCCGGGGGCGACCACGCCGAGCTTGGCGTAGCGGAGCTTGTAGAAGGGGGTGGTGGGGGGGACTATGTGCATGCGCTTGGCGACGGGACCGACGTTCGTCACGCGGAGGGTCACGGTGGAGGTCTCACCAACCTGGAACCCGCCAAAGTGGACAACTGAAGGGTTGGCTTGGAAGTGGGTTACTGCGAAGAGCGAAGCGAGTAGAGGGAGGGGGTGCATAAATGGGGGGAGGGGTGTCAGCGGGGTTCAAACAATTGGATTGTGGGTGGGGTCATTGGGTTTTCATCTATCCTCACCTCTCCCGAGTTTGCTGTATGTCTTCTTCTCAATTGCTCCTGGTGATATTGGTTCCGGTACCGCAGTCAGCTGGAACTTTGAGGAGGGGGGAGGGCTGGATGCTGAGAGCATCGTTGGAGCGGGGGGGGCTGGCATGTTTAAAGGATAACTAGGGGGGGGGTTCGTTCGGTTGGGGGGGGGGAGCTTGGGGGGGTTGGGAGGGGGAGGGGATTTGGGGGTGGAGGGGAGTAGGAAAGAGGTCGGGGGGGTCCGGGGGGGTGAAGAGGGTGTAGTTTAGGGCTTGTAGGGTGTAGTTTAGGGGGGTAAAGTGGGAAGAGTTAAATTGGGTAAACTGCTTTGGGATTTTGGGATGAAAAGGGATTATTTGATTGGTGTTTGAGGGGGTGGGGGGAGGGATAAAGAGCGGGGAAATGTTGGGCGGGAGTTCGGGTGGGAAGAGGGGGGATTTGGTGGAGTGGATTACAGTGTCGTATTAGTGAGAGGGTAAGGGTGGCTTCCCCTCCACCAAAATGAAACCAAGTTTTGAGCTAAAATTTTGGGTAAATTACGTCGCCTTTTACACGTCTTCTCACCCCTCCTTGACTTCATACTTGGTAAACAGATTCCCCTCGTGTTCCATGGCCTTAAATTCCAAGTTGTTCCCGCTAGGATCCTTGAAAAACATCGTCCACTGTTCCCCCGGTTGCCCTTCAAAGCGGCGGTGCGGCTCGATGATAAAGTCGACTTGTCCCTTAATGCGCTCGACTAGGGCGTGAAATTGAGAGTGCGTGAGAACGATGCCAGCGTGGGGGACCGGGACCTCGTCTCCGTCAACGGGATTGTACCAGTCCAGGCAGCGGTAGTTGGAACCGGCGAAGTGGCAGACTATTTGGTGGCCGTAGAGATTGTAGTCCTGCCACTGTGGGGTGGGAGTGCGGGGGGGGTGGGGGGGGGAGCGAGAGGAAACAGGGGGTTTAGAAGGGAGGGGTTTGTGGTGGCTAGAAACGTGCTTGATCGTGGAGCTTCGGAAAACGCGGTGTGTTTATTTGAGTCCGAGTCCCCCGCCAGCCCCCCTTCTCCATCAAATTCTCCCTCTTCCTAGTAGGAGTTGTCCCCCTCACCTTACCTTTGTGCTGGACCTTCCTTCACTGCACCCGAGCGTATTCCCATAAAAGTCTTTAGCAGCGTCTAAATCGTGTACCGGAAAAGCATAGTGAAAGGGCCGTTGTTGTCTGTCGTCTGCCGCTGTTGAGAGCCCAGATGCTTGGATTGAAGAAAAAGGAGTGGCACGACAAGGCAAAGATGAGGCCTTAAATAAGGAAGTGAGAACATTTCGAGAGATTTTAGGCGGAATACGGGACAGCATTATTAGATTTGGGGTTGTATTAACCGAGGGGTCCTAATTCAACGCGTAAAAGGGACGGATCAGATCACTCTTTCTTTGTTCCAAATCTATATTCTGAATTCCAAACCTTCAAATCACTAATATCATCTTTTCAACGCCGTTTTGGAGTAACTATACGCCTATTATCTCCAAATATAACAACAAATCTCCCCGTTTCCTTCTTAGTCCTCCATAATCACACACCCCTAATCTCAGCTCGGATTCGTCACCTCTGTTCTATCCCCACATTCTATCCCCACCTTCTATCCCCTACGGCTTTTCATTCCTTTCCATCCGTGCCATAATCTTACCCTGGGCGTGTAAATTCAATCCATAAAATCCCCCAAATATCCCACCTCCCCTCCTTTCCCCTCCCCCCTTTCTAATATCCCTCTTAAAAATGTCCACACTCCATCCCTTAGTCCGTGATCTCTACCGTCGTGTTCTATCCACTCTTCCTCACTACCCTCATCCCCTCGGTCCCACCCACGTAAAGTCTCTCTGGAAGTCCGCCCTCCAACAAGACCGTGGTATAATTTTATCTGAGGATGTAATTAAGAAAAAAGTCGCTAAAGGGAGGTATATGGTTAGAGAGATGCATGCGTTGATTAAACTTAAGAAGTATAGGGTTATGAAACAAAGATACGGTGATCAGGATAAGGACTTTGACGATATACAAAGGGAGGTTGAGAAGAAGGGTTTGGAGAGTTGATGTGTGTGGAGATAGATTGTTGTTGGATTAAGTGAAAAGTAGTTTAGTGATAGAAGTTTTGGGGAACGCCTTTTATTTTCGTCTTTCCCCTTCCCCCTCCCCCCCCCCCTTTTTGTTCATCATGCCTTTCAATACCTCCTCCCCCCCGAGCATGCAAACAAGTCGTTGCCTGACGTTCTATCCTTCCTATCCCCGCTGTCGTGGAACATGCTTCTAACCGCCTCAGACTTAGCTCCACCCTTTGCTTTCGCCATGTTCTCCGCTGCCTTTGCAACCGTTTGCCCTGCCGCTGCTGTGGTCTTAGTCTTCTTAACCTTCCCCTCATCTTCCCCTTCACCCTTCCTCTTGTTCTTCACTTCCCCTTCACCTTTCCTTTTCTTCCCTTCCTTCTTCCCTTCCTTTTTCTTCCTTTTCCTCTCCTTCTCCTCACCTCTCCTCCTCTCCTCATCCTCCCATATACCTCTAATCTCATCCTCACCAGGGCAGAGCTTGACCATCCTACCACCAGAGGTAACAGACTCAATACCCATCTGCTTTAAGGCCTTGTCAGATACGCAGGTACCGGGGGAGGTACCACCGACGAGGAGGTAGGAGACGGAACTGTGGATTATTGACTCCCCGGTTACGGAACATTTTAAAGGCATGGTTACGGGGTACAGGTCCTTCAGACCTCGCAACCAGGGGAGCTCGTCCTGATGAAGTTGGGCGGGTTTGGGTGGGTTGAGGGGTGGGTTGGGGGAGGGTTGGGGGGAGGGTTGGGGGGGAGGGTTGAGAATTTGGTTAGGTTGGTGATTGTGCGTTTTTAGGGTAGGGCTCGTCCTTTTCCATCTCCCTCCCCCCCCCCCCTCCCCATCCCCAAAAAAAGAAACTCACCTCCTCATCACCCTTACTCTCAATCTTGTTCTCCCCTTTCCTCCCCTCCGCTCTTCTAATAAGGAATTTAACAATCTCCTCTTTAACATACAAATTCCCCATACAGTCCCCCACAACCCCCTTCCCTTCTGTTAAATCCTCCCCACTAACTTTACAAGTCCTCATCCTTTCCATTTTTTCCTCACCCTGAGTTCTAGCCCTACCGGCAGCAGAACCCATACCGGTGGATGCACCTTTGGAAGTTGAGGTTCCACGCATGAAGGAACGGTTTACGGCGATTACACCACCATCTCCTCCCATTTTTTATTAGAGAGGTGAAGAGGGGGGTTTAATGGGGGGGTTTGAGAAGAGGCCTCGAGGGAAGGGTGTTTTGGGGGGGGTTTTGGGGTATTGAAGGGTTGTTGAAGTGTTTTTGAAGGTTTATGTAGTTATTTGAGGGTTATATTTGAGTTTGTGTGTGTGTATGTGTATAAATATGTTAGGATTGTGGCTAAAATGTGGCTATAATTTTGTGGCTGAAAAATGGCTGTGGTTCCAGAAATCAGGCAGAAGCGAGGGGAAGAAATGCCAAAAGAGGGAATATGAGCAAGATGGTTCCAGTTGTCGGCACTGATGAAGCTGTCGGATCCCGTTCACCTTCTCCTGCCTCTGGGCAGCCTGAAATTGAGGGTTCAAATGAAATGTTTCATGAACTAGAATCTAAAAATGGTGAAATTCAAGTTTTGGGGTTTTTTGAGTTGGGAAAATTCAATTCCAAAACTAGCCCACATTTGGACACATTAACACGATTATACTTACTAAATAGCGATTATAACTCCACACATATAGCATCGTATCGTTCTGTGGTTCTTATTAGGTTCTAATAGTGTCTAAATAGTGTCTAAATTGGTTCCCAATGACAAACCTCAGCAGCGGTTATCATCTCCTTAAGCTTGTATTCGTCATCGTATGTATATTTATAGTCATTGAGATTGTGAGACGTTTAAGACATGATTACGTGTCGAAAAAGAAGCAACAAAGCATTAGAAAACAGTCATATAATCTAACTATTGATCTTGCTGTCGATCCATCAGAGAGTCTTGTTGTTTCTAATCAACTTGATGAAAGAGGAGATGTATCAACAGGAGGAGATGGAGATGAATCAACACAAACCAAACCCACTACGACTACTAACACGTGGAAATTAGAAGGAAACTCCAAAAGGATACGAAAGAACTTCATGAAACGATTCAAGGAATTTAAGATTGGAAAATCTCCCAAACGAAACTCTCCCGTCAACAAAAACAACGACAACAACAACAACAAAAAGGAGACCAACCTAAACGCACAACTAAGCCAAGATGGTTACCACACCTTCAACACTACTGCTCCAACAACAGCGACAGCAACAACGACAGCAACAACGACAACGACAGGTTATCAACCCGTGAGCCAACCCGTTAGCTACGAGGAGGAGGGGATGAAAGCCAACAACAAGGACGAGAACAAGGACAACGGACAAGGCGACATGGTGTGAAAGTAGGATTGTGATGATAGGACAACGTGTGTTTCATGAAAAAAGGACGCTCTCGAATTTATAGAGTTTCCCACACCCCTTACCATCCCCTCTCTCCCCCTCCCCCTCTCTCCCCCTCCCCCTCTCTCCCCGTTCCCATGTAATTATCCCTCCCCCCCTCTTCTTTGTTAATCATCCCCCTCTCCCCCTCCCCCATCATTTATCCATTCCCCTTCCCCTCCCCCCCATACCCTAACCACCCTTTCCCCCTTCCTCTCAAGTACCCCCCCCCTCCCCTCGATAACCGTCCTAACCCTCCTCCCCCTATCCCCCTTCCAATCCACCCCATCACAGTCGTCAGCTTTGCAGATCACAATCCCTCCCCCTCTATCCAAAAGCCCCCCCAACCCCGCCTCCGTAACCCTGGGTAAAAAGCTAACGTCAACCACCTCAAGTCCGCACTCCCACCTCTCCCTCATTCTCCCCTTCGCCCCCGTGCTATCTAACCCCTCCCACATGTTTAACACCTGTCCACCGGCTAATGCGATAACACCGTCGTCTGTAATTTCCTTGTTACCTCTAACGTCAACCACCTTCAAGCTACCCATTTCACCTATAACTTCACATCCTGTGTCGGTTAGGTTACAGTATGAGCAGAGGAGGTGTGATAGATGGGGGGAGTGGAGGGAGAGGGTTGATAGGGAGAGGGACGTTATAGACTTGCAGAAACTTATATCGATACACCTGGGTGTGTGTGGGGGGAGGGGTTAGTTACAGGAGTTTACGTGGTGGTGGTTGGTCGTTTCCCTTTTATTCTCACCTAAGTTCCCTGCACCCTTTCGCGATGTCCATGATCCCTTGATCCCCAATGAGTCCCGTATCTTGAATCCTAGTTTTCCCGAGGTTGATTTCCCTAAGTTCCTTCATTTCCCCAATAACCTTGCACTCCCTATTCCCCACCCCCGTACCCTTCAAGTTAATAATCCTCATGCTCCCCTTCCACCCTTCCGCCATCACCCTAACTTCCTCTTCCCCCAGTCCCCTGCTGTCGTGTAAGTTAACCTCTTCAACATTCGGGTACCTCCTAACAATCCCACCCATCCTTCCCCCCACCTTAAGCCCGTGTAAGTCCAGTCTTTTAACCGCGTACCCCAGTCCTAGTATCCTCTTACACACAAGGCTCAACGTCCTCCCAACCTCAAGCGTATCCAGGAATCCCCCGTATAAAATGTACGCGAGTACTCCGTCAGGTAGTCCCTCTAGTACGTCTTCAACGATCCTACCCCTCCTCCTCCCCCCGTTTTTGAGTAGTTCGGTTTCGCAACCGGGTAGCAAGCTCCTTCTAACGGAACCTTCCTCCTCCTCCTTGTCATCGGTGTCTAAATAAACACTCACTCTACCCTCCCCTCCATTCCCACCCTTCTCCCCACCATTCCTTCCCCCCCCACCTCTTCTCTCAACAATCTCTTCCTCCTCCCCCTCCTCTTCCCCACCTACAGGGCTCCATGCTTGTCTTCTAGGTGTTCTCTTACTATAGCTTTTCTTCTTCCTCCCCCGACCCCCACCCCATACCTTTCTTAGATTACCCACCTCTAAGAACATCGGGGTTAAGGAGGACTTTAATGATGTACCTGGGGTACGCTTCTCGAGAGAATGGAATAAAGGAGTTGGGGAACCGAGGTGGTTTAGGGTAGGGGGGGGAGGGGGGATATCTATTTTATAGAGAGATTACGAAACGTATAGACGAGGAATAGGTGTTAGCAGAGGAGCAGGTAAAGGTGTGTGAAAGTGGATAAAAGATTTAGCTCGTGTGCGCTTAGTCTTGTTTCGTGTTTCACTCGTGTTTTCAAAAGAATGTCTCACCTCCACCTCCACCTCCATGGTATTGTTCCTGTCCTCCAAAGAAGACTTGTTGTCTCCCCCCCTTGTTGATCGTCCTGGTTTGATTTTGCTCGTCCTCAAAACAATCGTCGTCCTCGTAACTCTTCTTCCTACGACGACGACCATGGTTTACGGATACAACACCCTGACTGATGGAATCCATGGCATTTCGACTTATCTTTATGGTACTGAAGGAGAAGGCGGAGGACGGACCCCCGACCGAGGCGGAATCGAGAACGTCGAGAACGTCGGTTGAGGCGATGGTGGTAGAGGTGAAAGTAGTTTCTGTTGGTGTTTCTCCATGTAGGACATCTTCCCTCCCCTCTTTGTTTAATTGTGTTTGATTTGAAATTGTATCGTCTTTGGAGTGATCTTTGGAGACATATTTGCTTTCAATGTGATTGTTCTTAGACGTATGTTGAAATTGATCGCGTTTGACGGTCGTATTGATGGTGATATTTGGCTTGTTAATATTTGGGCGCTTCCCACCTCTGGCTATCTCCTCATTATCTCTATGCTCCGTAGTGTTTTTACCCAAATTGGATATTCTACGCTTAAGAGATCTTGATCTTCTTGTCTCTACCATAATGTGATGCTAAGAGGTGGGAGTAATGGAGTTAGAAACAACAATTGCCGCCCATCCTTCATTTCGAGATCAGGAGGGAAAATTTCAGACTACTTGGGGGCATCAAATTACATTAAAATACTATCTACGTGACAACAACTATATTAAGAATCCTATCATCTACTTTTCTACCCGAAATTACTCACCAAACAATCTTTAATGGGCAGATTGAAAGTGGCCCTTGGCCCCAAAAAAAGCTCGGAAATCAGCCTTCAAATTGTCTCAAAATTATTATACTTCAATCACACCCCTCATCGCACTAAATCGAACCTGACTTTATACAACGACCACCGTCAAACCATTCTTCAACGCAGAGATAAATTTTCCAACTTTTTAACGTACCTTGACCCAACCAATTTCATAGACGTCAGACTCTCCAGAAGTCCCCCTTCCCACAACCCTTCACTTTCCTCAAATTGAAGTACTCATGAATCGCCTTCTTAGCGTAGTCTCAACGATCCTTCTGGCGGCCTTTGCCTTCCCCGCCGCATCCGCTTTCAGTGACTGCGTCCCAAATGACACAGAATTAGGTAAGTCACTTCCAAGGCCATGGTAAAAAATATGACCGCACGCCCCTCACCACCACCTCTCCCACCCCTCCTCACCACCCCCTTCTCAAACTCTCTCCCCACCACCAGGCCCCTTCAACCCCCCGACATTCTCTTCCACCGTCGTCAACAGCACGACCTTCTACTCCCTTCTGCCCCCCTCCCCCACCCCCCTCCCCCTCCTTGTCTTCATGCATGGCTCCACCGGACAGTGGGACTTCTACAACGAATCCCTATCCTTCATCTCCACACACGGCTTCGCCGTCGTGTTCCCCTTCGTTAAGTCACCCTCTAAAGACAAGAGTCCCTTCACTACAAACACAGACGGCACTTACCTACTGAAGGCAATCCAGTACGCAAAGGAACAAAACGCCGACCCGAACTCAGACATGTACAAAAAGATCGACGTCGAAACCGTGATTATCGCAGGTCACTCCATGGGCGCAACCTGCTCCATAAACGCAGCCACCTCTTACCCTTCTGCCTCTGCAGTCGTCGCCATGCATCCTGGGTGAGGGAATGAGGGAGGTTCGGGAGTGTGTTTCGAGTGCCAATCAAACAATTCATACACTGACCCCGCATCATCTCTTTGCTCGTCGCTTCGCTGCTCCCCCCCCACAGGATCTGCGGACCCTTCGGTCCACCCCCCTGCCCATCCTGTTGGAGGTCTGATGATCTCGCTGGTGTCGGTCTAAACATGCCCGTTATCTTCACGACCGCAACAAACGACGGTGCGTTCTGGCCTGCACCATACACAGCCAAGCACGAGCTCGGTTGTTACCTCAAAGCTTTCGGGGAGGACGACGACGGGGAGTGGGAAGGTGAGGATTCGGTGTTCGTGCAGTTTAATGATGAGGTATGCGGGGAGGACGGGGAGAGGGAACCGGTCGTTAAGGACGGGGGACATAATTGCCCAATGAAGAACATGGAGGGGGGGAAACCAGAGATGACACTATTGTTAAAAGCGGCGAAGTTATATGGACATATGGAAGGGGATAAGGAGAGCAAGTGCTACGGTCTGATCTACGGGGAGGAGGACGTTGAGGGAAGCTTGCTTCAGCTTAACCAGACAGACGTCCTTGAATTTCGTGTTTGAGTGCCAAGGGGGTAGAGGGGGGAGTGAGAAGAGCAGCAGGACGGAGAGGTTTGATTGAAGGTGGCCCCAAGCGAGGGGTTATAACGCGTCGCGACCAAGCCTGCTGCGTAAAGTAAAACCAGGACCGGCAAAGGTTTGGTTTCTTGTGAAAATGTATTCTACTCTACTGTGCAAGGTCTATCCTTATCTCGTATTCTATCCCTCGTTTAATATATCCTCCCCCATCACTGCCCCCCCTGCAATATGTTGAACAAGTTGTGACTGGGAGCCCCCCCCCCCTCTTCCTCCTTCTCCTCCATCTCCTCCTCCTTTCCCTCTTCCTCTTCCTTGATCTCAGGGACCTGACCCTTGGCCCTTGTGAAGTGCTTTGAAGTCTTCAAGGGCGAGGCATCAGTAGTCGCCTTATTCTTACTTGCCCCCTCCCCCTCCACCTTCTTCGGGGGAGTCTTGACCGTGGGCTTCACGCTGCCCTCCAGGCCCTTGATGCGATTCTTCACCACGAACTCCGTCTCGTTCCCTGTGTCGTACTGTATGTAGTAGGGCTTCCTTTCAAGGTGGTTGTAGTTGAGCACCGTAGCAGAGTACGTCTGCGGGGAGGAGCGAAGCGATGACGGGAGGAGTTAGTTCTTGGAGGAGCGAGGCAACGAACAGCCCAATTAGAACGTATTCCACGACTCGCTTCACTCGTCTCGCTTCGCTCGTCGCCCTCCTCACATGTTTCGACTTCATGGTGGGGTAACTGACGACAATCCTAGAGCCGACCTGGTAATCTGCCCAGCTCTGGTGTTCGATCTTCCTCTCCCTCGTCTCGAACCCCCCGTAAGCCGGGTGCACCCTTCCGTACATAATGGCCTCGATGTACCCTCCCTTGAAGTATTTAGTCAGCATCACGTGGCTCTTGATATACCTCAACCTGGTGGATTGAGGCTCCTCCTCCTGAACGATCTCGGACAGGCGTGCCCAGCCGTCCACACACCCGACTCTGGGAGATTGGAAGAACCGATTTGCCTTCAATGACGTAGCCAGCCACACAAACGCTGTGTCGCACTTCGGTCTGTGTGGGTTTGAGCAAGCAAACTGCGCAAAGTAGGTGAGAGCGCAAGGAAATTGTTGTGTTAGGGGCTATGAGCGAAGAGAGGAGCGAAGCGAAAAGCTACGGAACAGTCGAGCGGTTTTCACCCCAATCAGCCCACCGATATGATAGAGGAAGTCTTGTCATCATCTCCACTAATGCATCACCGCTCTCCTTCATTCTCACCTCCTTCAGGAGCGCGAACGCGACTGCCCCGTGTCCCCTCCTCCTGTAGTTATAGCGCGTGTGTATCATGTGAAGGGTGATGAAGGTCCTGTTGGTCGTCGCGCCCAGCGAGAAGCTCATGACCGTCACGGGGATGGAGCCCTCGTAAAGGATCATGTAGGACCTGTTCTTGTCTCTACCGGCCATGTCTGACTTCCGGCCGCCCGGGAAGAAGTTGGACAGGTTGTCGTTAACCACCTTCATGAAATCTTCCTTTTCCTCTGTGTCCGCTAACTTGTAGTCGATCCGCCCCGCCCATGAGGAGTTGGTGTCGGAATTGGGGTCAGGGAGGAAGGAGTCGACGGAGCAGGAGAGGATGGCCTTATCCTTGGCGAAGTATAGTTGGACTCCAGTGGCGCAGCACTGCGACGAGCGTGGGTGAGGGGTTGGGCTGAAGATAAGCGATGCAGGAATATACGAGGCGCCTGGCCATTCTCACCTTTCCGCCGGTCCGCAGGGCGATATTCATCTCAGAGAGTGGCTTAGGGGGGGGGGATCCGTCGTACTCGAGATCTTCGTCGTCACTCCCGTCACCGTCATCGTCGACGTCGACGTCCTCGTTCTCAGAGCCGGCTCCGTTGTGGTTATCATCCTTTTCGTTTTTGTTTGTGCCACCCTTATTGCCTCCCTTGCTGCCTCCTTCATCCTTTACCCTAACCGCATCCAGGTTCTCGTCTCCGTTCGCCCCCTCTTTCGACGAGATGATGTATGTATGTGAGACTCTATGTTTATCTTTCTTCGCCTTCTTATCCCCACCCCCACCGTCACCATCTAACTTCTTCTGAAGCATTTTGTTGGCCTTCTCCAGCTCGTTTAACCTATGAGGCGAGAAGTGAAGCGAAAGGGAGGAAGCAACGGGTTAGATATTAGTATATTCACGGATATTGAGTAGTAGCTTCGTTCCCCCCTCTTTCATTCTCCTTTACTGCATCCCTCACTGCACCCCTCACTGCACCTCACCTCTCATGCGTCTTGAGCTTGTGCCTCTCAAAGGCCCCCTGCACCTTCCTCAGCGACTTCATGAGCCCAACGATCTTCTCCTGCATAGCATCCATCTTCCTAGGCACCATTGTCCACATGTTCTTGTTGCTTCTGTCCTAGAAATCAAAAGAAGTTCGGGGGGGTTAGTGGTCAGGGGAGAGGGCCGAGGTTGGTGGACAAAATATTGACTCACATCCTCACTACGGGCATCTAGAGACGGTGATGAGCCTTCCTCTCCCCCATTATTCTCGATTTGTGACTCGAAATTGTCTCTATCACGTTTAGACATTATTTATGAGAGATAAAGGTTGTCGGGACTGGATTATTTCAAGAGGGATTTAAGCTAGTTTTCGTGAGCTGTTGGGGTTAGGGGGTACTTCAAGCTTTCTCGAATCGAACTGACTAATGATTGAGAATATTGACGGTCAGGAAGAAGGTGGTTCCGTGAAAATCCTTGCGCTTTCCTTCTTTTCTGAGATCCTCCAGTTTTTCAGGTGAAACAAGAAGGCACAAAGACTTTCCTCCATTATTTTCAAAGGTCTTAACAGTCAATAAATCATTGATTCGTAGCTAGCTATCGTCTTGTTACATTAGCGCAGCAACATGTTCACTGCGCTCCTCATTTTTCATTTCCCGTGTTGTCTTTTATTCTTGCCATGCAATCCTTCCCCCCCCCGTCTCGCGTAGAAGCCTCACCGGAACACCCTCCCACTGTTCTTAGCACCCGTGCCGGCTGAATTCGCTGTTGTGACCCCGTTGTATTTGTTGGTTCTGTATGTTGTTGTCGTCGCTCGTGTGGAAGCAGGAGCTAAGCTCTTCTTGATCTTGCCGGCGGGCTTGGTTAGTGAAGACCTGCGCTTCGTGGTGGCAGCGGCGGCAGCTGTGGTGTTGCTTCTAGACCCCCTCTGGCTCTTGTTCGATCTCAACTTCGTGGCGTTGAGCTTGTTCTGGTTGTTCTCCTCTGGGGTGGCTGCAAAGGGGGTTGTTAGTTACATAGTAGTAGTAGGGCGCGTGGGCTGTGTGGGCTACGTACCGGACCGAGATGATCCCGACTCAGAGGTCGTTCTAGATCCCGCTGGGTTCTCATCGTTCGCTGAGCTCGACCTCTCTGGGCTCATGCCTCCCGCACTGCCCATAATTCCTCCCCTCTGAGGCGACCTTCCGACCCTACTTCTCCTATTGCTTCTTGGCGCGGGGGAGCTCGACCGACGCCGACCCTGACCAGCGGACTGCATGAGGAGGATCAGCTCCTTCTGCTGTCTCCTAATTTTCTCACTGTTCTCGAGAGTCATCCTGAGGAGCTCGTGGTCCTTCTCGAGGCTGCCAGTTGATGGTCATGGTGGCGACAAGCGAAGTAAGTCAAGGAAGGGATTGGGTGAGAAAAATTCGGTACTCTCCGACCTGTGCAATACTTTGCAACCCTGTCCCTGCCTGACCCCTTCGCCAATCATCATCGTCTCACCTGCCGTACAGCTCATGCATCTTAGCCAGAGCCTCTGTCGAGTGTGGCGAAAGCGACCGCGGCCTTCCGGCATCCCTCGCGTCCGCAAGTTTCTCCTTCAGCTCGTCCCTTTCCGCCGTGACATCTTGGATAATCCTCTGCGCGCGGGCCAACTGGCTCAGCAAGGTGCTGGCGCCAGCGGGGATGTCAAGGAGGTTGCTGGATGAGATACCTAGGGACGGGTGGTCGGGTATGTCGGCGAGAAGACCGTTGAATGACTTGGGTTCAACTCCTCCAGTGCGAGATACTGGTGGTACGGGAGGGTGCGATGGCCCACCGACTGACCCACCGATCCCGATGAATCCGGGCGACACTTCGCCGAATCCCCCAGATAATGCAGAATTGACGCGCTGCTCAACTTTGGAGGCGATTAGCTCATCTGCAATTGACCCTCCTCCCGTGGGCCTCCCGTCTGTGATGTTGAATTTGTCATTCAGTTCATCAACCTCCAATTGTAGTGCTTGAATCTGTTGTTCGAGCTCCCTCTTGCTCACCCTCGTGGAGTTTTTGGGTTGAGTGAGTGAGGACATGGGGAGCAGCTGATGGGGTTCGGAAGCGGATCACGAACAAGGTTTTTGGATGCCAAATTTTAAGCCAAGGGAAAGGCTGATGTGCGAGTCAAAGGCGGCTGGGTAGAAAATGTGTTACGGGGGGGGTGCCGACAAAAGATTAGGACAGGATTGTGGCGGGTTGGTTTGGTCTTGAGGTGTTAATGTTGTTGTGGTTGTGTCGGGTTGCGTCTTTTTCAGACTAGTTTTGCAGAGTTTAGGGACTCTATTGTTGTGATGCCCCCTCTCCAGGAAATTGTCCTCAAGCTGCTCTCCGGAGTGAATGCAGAGGAACTAAAGTTCAAGGAATTCTTTCTCAAGGTAGCTGTAAGTGTTTGGAGTGGGGTTATTACTGGTCTGGAGAGTAAATGGGTGTAGGAAGGGGAGCCGAGTCCGCTAACTATTTCAACTCTTTCAGGAAGAATATGATGGTGATTTGACCGATCGAAAGGCTGAGGTGAAGCAGATGGTCATTGATGCCATGAGGGCTGCCAATGAGGATGATGAAAGTAGTCAGGAAGAGGAAAGGTGAGGAGAGATTTCGTCGGGACAAGAGGGGAGGTGGTTTGGAGTGTTTTTTCACTTTGAAACAAAAATTTACACGCATGTACACATACTCGTTACTAATTAAAACGCATCATACACCACATATTGCAGTGATGATGATGTTCCTGTCAAGAAGAAGGGTGGAGGTAAGATAAAGCAGCAACAACAACTTGCAACAACAATGCAAGCAGCAACAACAATGCAAGCAGCATGGGCGAACAACACACACAGCGTTGGAGTGCCTGACTAACCTCCCCGCCTCCTCCTTATGCAGGATATAATGCGGAGATGAAGCTGTCACCCCAGTTCGCTGAATTCCTTGGAGTAGCCACCTGCTCCAGGCCACAGATTGTGAAGAAGATGTGGGTCTACATCAAGGACAAGGGCCTCCAGGACCCCAAGGACAAGAGGAAGATCCTGCTAGACGACAAGATGCAGGCTGTGTTCAAGAGGAAGACGTTCACCATGTTCAGCATGAACAAGTTTATTAGCGAGCATTTGATGCAGGATGAGGAGGTTAACGATGGAGGGGGGGAGAAGGTGAAGAAGGAGGTGAGTGGGGGGGGCGAGCAAAGTGAGCCTGGCGGGTGACCTATGATGTAAATAATATACGCAAGAAAATGCTGTATATGATGTGCGACGTGACACCAGCAGGGGAAATTACTGCGAGACGACCTTACTTAGGCCCAAACCGATCCTTCCTTCCTCTGATCCTTCCTTCCCCCCTCTTCCCACACCCTATTCGTCCAACACAACACACCCTCCTCAGAAAAAGACCCCGAGCAAGAAGAAGGCCCCGACACCCAAGAAATCAGCAAAGAAGGACAAGAAGGACAAGAAGGACAAGAAAGACAGAAAGCCAGCCAATCACCCCAAGCACAACCTCTCCGAGGCCATGCGGGCCGTCGTCGGCGTCCCCGCCCTCTCCCGTCCGTCCGTCACCTCTGCGCTCTGGGACTACATCCGGGCCAACAACCTCCAGAACCCAAATGACAAGAGGCAGATCATCTGCGACGAAAATTTCAAGGCGGTTATGGGAGGGAACGAGACCGTCACGATGTTCAGCATGAACAAACACATCACACCGCACTTACTGGGAAGAGCGGATGTAAAGTTGGAGGAGTAATAATTTCACACACACCGTGGGGGGCTTGTTTTGTTTCTAACACTCAATAGTTTTGCCAGCTCCTTAACTTAAACTTGCCCAGCCCCGGCCCGTACTCCACCTCCTCCCACGCTGAGTTTAGGCCCTGCACTTTCTTGAGCTGCTTGTCCTTCCTGATCTCCGGCATGTACTCCCTGAAAACAATGAGCTCGTCCTTCTTGAAGTCAGTTTCCCCAGGTCCGATAGACTTCCCGTTGGCGCGCTCGCATACGAGGGAGGCGTCGTGCCATGGGAAAGCGTCAGCGAATGCCATTTGAAGCATGAGGTAGTTCTTGGGGATGGGGACCTGGGCGCGAACTATGTTCTTGTAACCGAAGCCTTCGACTCCGTAGTCGGATTCTTCGCTTTCTGAAGCATTGCCGTCCGAGGCGCGAGTTCCAGCTTCAGCTTTCTCCACCGAGCCATCCTTCTCCTCCTCGACGCCAGAAATGGCAACCCCAGGGACGGCAGCACCAGAGAGACCCCTTTCGTCGCTTTCCATCTTTTCTCGAGCCGCACCAAGGCTGCGGGAGGAGGGTGGTTAGAAATAAGGTGCGTAATATCCCACATCTGTCAGCAGCTTGCTTCGCTTTGCCGCTCACCTGTTCATAATCGCAGCCATAGCCGCGTCCTCGTCATCCTTTGTCTCAGCCGCCCCCTCCAAAGTCTCTCCCTTCATGATTTTCTCCATAACCTCCTCCTCGTTGTTCTCCCCCGTCGCGATCCACGCCGCGAGCTCCTCAACCTTCTCGTCCGAAATCCCGAACTTGGTGGCTATGCTGACGATGCTCAGGTCGTCGTCCTTATCATCGTCGTCGATTATCTGCGCGGCCGCAATCCCGAACGCCCTTTCTTTGATTATCTCGGTGAGGCTACTAACGTCAGCCTCGTCTAAATCCAACAGCCAAGCAGGTCGCGTAGGGACGGGTGGTATTAATTCCTGATCCCCCTCTTCCCCTTGCGCAGTCTTCGCCCTTGCGAGCTCTGGGATTTTAATTTCGTCTTCATCGTCGTCATCGTCGTAGTCGAAGGCAATGCCCTTGCTCTCCTCGCCGTAGTAGACATAGCTGTCTTCGTCAGAGTCCCAGTCCGAGTCGGAGTCAAGAATTTGACGCAATTCTATCAAGGAGGAGCGAGGCGATTGTGTGAGTGATTGGGTGAGCAGCGAAGAGAAGCGATTCGCTAAAATGGTTGCGCTAGACATCTCACCTATTGTCAATGTGCCCTCCTCCTTTTTCTTCTTGGCAAGGTCAACTGCAGTTTAGAGGAAACGTAGGAGGTGAGCAAATCAGTGGGGGGGAGGAACAGTCAGGGAGGAGACGTGGGGGTTGGGGCGGAGGTACGTACCTGAGGTTGGAATAACAACCTTCTCATCCTCGGAGAAATCAGAGTCCCCATTCTGTTCTCGCTCATTAGCCTCCTTTGCAGCCCGTCTGGCAGCTGCCTTCTGCTTATTTTTCCGGCGATGGCGCTTAGGCGTCACTTTGGCCACTATGGGAGGAGGTTCAGACATTTTTTCTTGTTTTTTATCTTCTCAACAGCCCAAAAAGGTCCAACAAGAAGGAGCAAACGTTTTGTCCATGAACTCTAGTGCATCATCAACGCAACTTGTGAAAAGCAGGAGCGAGAAGAAACTTAAGTTTACGGGTACGTTGGGGGGCGTTTGTTTGGTGTTTTGCGGACCTTGGGTTTACATCTCCTGGATTGTTCTTTCCCTCGTCTCCCTCACAAATTGAGACCCCTATCCTAACCCCGATTTCGCATATATCTACAGGTTACCTTCAGCCGAGTAGTGCAAAGTCGAATGCTAAGCCGGCAGTGCTATATGACAAGGGCGGGTGCGACTTTAGGATAGTAAACCCATCCAGCTTGGGAAAACAGCCAATCTCGGGGAAGGTAGGTGGCGGACAATGGTGGACGGCAGTTGGCGGCGAGCGGGGCGAAGAGTGATAGGAGTGAATCGACGACCAAAGGGCGGGCGGCTGTTGAGTGCGTACCTTGCCCGACTTCACCTCATCCCCTTCCTTCCTCCCCCCCTTCCCCACCGCAGCACCTCCGCACTGCCGGTCGCGCTATTTTTGCCGTAAACAAGCGCTTCATGATGGACAAGTACCGCTCCCCCGGGCCTCGCTACCCCCCCGTCAGCAGCATGGGCAAGCAGGTCGCAAGCCACAGGCCTAGCGCTGGCAGCATAAATTTTGGCACGAGTACAAGGGACAGCGCATTGAAGCTCTATGCAATCTACACCACGAAGTAAGGGAAAGGGCGAAGGTGGTTAATGGGAAGGGTGTATGTATGGTGTAAAAGTTGTATCTTTAGACATGATAAACTTTTTGTAAACTATTTGTTGAATTTGAGGACAGGGTCGGCATTGACGAAAAACGGCAGCGCTCTATTCTCCTCCCCCTCCTTGGTGTTTGGTTGTAAGGGCTGACCCCTGTGATGAGCGAAGTGAGTTGCGGAGGGTGTTGCGTTGATGAGTTAGGGTGGAGGGGAGGGTGGCGAAGTTTAGGAACTGTGTGGTGTTCTCACTTGTTATTGAACGACTCGTCTGGGAGGTGCTCCTGAGGTGCGGCACAAGAGGAGAGCTGCGACAACAAGCAAGTGCGGTGGGAGCGAGGGGGGTTGCATTAGTTTTGTTGTTAGAGCCGCCCTGAAGTCGTCGCAGCGCAGTCTTGGTACTTGCCCCACTCTCACCTTCTCATCCCACCAGTTTTGGACACAGTACCATTGTGATGCGGTGCTCCCGTTCTCTCCCAGTATTTCTTTAAGCTCGATCCCTCTCGCCAGTGCTCTCCACTTCCCGCACGATGGGTTGGAGCACTGAACCCAAGTGTAGGGGAAGTCAGGGTTATCAGAGGATGAGGCGGCGACAGTGCGCTGGCGGGTGCGCGTGCTGCCAAGCTGCTGGTGGGAGGTGAGAGCCTGGGCGGTGGACTGGAGGCGACGGACCCAAACGCGGAGGTGCTGAGGATTAGCGAAGCGAGGCGAGGGAAGGGGGGGGTTAGTCAAGGGGTAGTAAGCATTGGAGGCATCATACAATCCTTATACCCATCATCGTGTTGCAAGTTCTCTCTTCCTCTGTCTCTCTCTTTCTCTCACCTCACGGCAATTGTCCTCGCTCCCCCCCTTCGGTATCTTAAAATTGTACTCGTCGTCCTCGTCGTCATCTTCCTCGTCGAAATCATTTTGCGGAGCCTCGATGCTGCTGTCATCGTCGTTCGGGGGAAAGGTGACTATGGAGTTGTCCGCCGTGAACCTCGGGTCTGCGAGGAGAGACCTTCCTTCCGAGTCGTCTACGTAGAAGGTAGGGACAACGGGACGGCGGGAACGGGGGTTGGGGGGGGGAGGGAGGGGGGGGGGCTTGTAGGAGGTATGGGGGGGGGGGTTGGAGGATTCCCTGAGGGGGGATGATCGGGAGGAGCTCGAGGAAACATAGACGGGGGCCTGAGGGGGGGGCCGGGGGAGGGCATTGGCGGCCTTTTTGGTCTTCTTGGTTGGTGGTTTCTTCTGAGCATTCTTCTCGTCAATGTCGGCCTGGCGGGGCCGGCCGCGCTTGGCGGGGGCGGGGAGGGGGGGGAGGGCAGGCATAGTTGTTATGCCCATCGACTGCTGCCAAGCGAGGACCTGAGCCTGGCGCTCTTGAGCGGCACGGAGGGCCTCACGCTTCTTTTTGGAGGCGGCGTCGTTAGCCTGCGGGGGGAGTTTGCGGGGAGGTGTGAGGGAGGGTCTGAGTCAAGGCGGGAGAGAAGAAGAAAGGGAAGAGGCACACACCTTCTTTCGCTCACGCTTGCGAGCCATGTCCTCCTCGTCGACGTCGTTGTCGCCCTCTACAAACCTCGACGGCAGCTTGGAGTTGCGACCCTTATATGAAACTCGCTTTTGTGGAACGAAGGACATGATGGGTGGATGGGCGGCGGAAGGGCGGCTATTTGTGGCTTTGGTGGATTATTTGTGGGATTTTTGGGGGGATATTGGAAAATTAAGGGGAGAAAGACGTCGTTCCGTGATATCACTATGCGAAGGACAGTTATTCGTGGCAGTGGGGGCCAACAGGTGGACAGGAAAGGGTGAATTTAGTGGCAATGAAGGGGTTGATTTCTCTCGGTAGTTTTTTGTGTTTTTATTTTCTGTTGTGGGACGTTGAGGGGTGAATATTGTCGATGAAAGTGTTAGTATATAAGTTTTCATGTGATGTTGGGGTCTAGTCGATCCAACCAGAGGATATATTGAAGGAATTTGACATATTTGAGACCAATCAGCGAGATTGTCTTGTTACAGAGATGAGCCATTTTTGAAGCTTATGAACATCTGTATCGCCATTAAATTGGCTAACGTGGGGGGTTGTAAGGCGTCAGTAGTTTATAGAGTGTGTACGTACCGATTGAGTAATAAACGGGGGTGGAGATGGGACTAAAAGTTAGGGTTTGGGGAGGAAATCGAGAATGCCTTTGGTTGAATTTTGGGGAAATCGGTAATCGAAATACTTTTCGTTGAAAGTCAATTTCTTCAACATTCAGCGTTTCATCCATATTTTTAGCCAGGATATAAACGATACCCCCAACCTCTTACGCTACCCACCAAATTTACAAACACAACAATAGACAACAACAGATAAACCCTCCACAAAGGCTCCAGAGCAGCACCCACCACCTTATCACCCCAAAATGACCAGGTTTAATGGTAGCAAGAGGGTAAAAGTGGACGAAGCTGGGACAAACGCCTCCTCCGGTGTCCATGATACCAATTCCACAGCAGCTGCCTCCTTCACTGGTTCAATTTTTGGCAGCATGGGCAGAAAGCTAGACTCCCCCCAAGCCCAGACACCAGCCCAGCTGGCCAGCGAGGAGAAGCGGAAGACGAAGGAGGAAAAGAGGGTGGCGAAGGAGAAGGAACAGGAGAAGAAGAACAGGGAAAGGAAGAGGATGGAAGGGAAGCTCCTCAAGGGGGACACGGACGTAGCAAGGCTGGCAAAACAGTACAGGGAGCAGAAAATACCGAAGAACTGGTGAGTTGGGGAGGAGAGGGCAGAGGCGGGTGGGCTGAAATATTAGGGGTGGTGCGTTTGAGCCCCTGCTGTATACCAACCTCTCCCACTCACTCTCCACCCGCCAAAACCTCAGCTTCGTTGACCCCGCCATTGAGTACATGGGGGAAACAATGCTCCACTGGTGCACCCGCGACTTCGTCAGGAATAAGGAGTTGGGGGACGAGCTGAGAAAAAAGGCGAGGAGGATGGGCATCGTGAAAAAAAGGTTGAAGAGAAAGGTAAACAAGGATTGGGCCGAGAAGCTATGCGGGAACTAGGGGGGGGGGGGGTAAATAAGAGAATAACGGAAGACGGTTTGGACGAGTTAAAAAAGAGCTTTTACGTACAAGCATGTTCGCTCCAGGAAGACGGTTTGGACGACTTAAAAAAGAGCTTTTACGTACAAGCATGTTCGCTCCAGTATTCATTCACAACTAAGCCGTCACCTCATTCTCAACCTCAGCCTCGAACATCCTCACGTACCCCTCCACCTTCTCGGCAAATGCAAACGCAGCCTCGGGGCTCCTATTTATCAACGATACGTTCCTGTTCATCGCAGACTTCTCATAACTAGAAGGTGTCGAAAAGCCGTAAAACCTGCCAGTCATAAACCTGAAGTAGTCAACGCACCCGAGAGCGTACTGACGCGACAGCTTCGACCTATCGACGCCAACACCCGCGTGCTCGAGCTGCTTGTAGTAGACCTCCAGCATCGCGTCCTCCCCAGAGGTTGGAGAGGAGAGGAGGGAGGGGGGGATGGCATGGCAGAGATGCATGGACACATCACTCATTGGAAGACCTTAAGGGGGAGGGGGCGTAGAACGAGTTAAATGACAGAAGACAAGAACGGCGGCAGGGGACGAAGAGGAACCCCTTAATTGAGGAATTGAGGAGCCACACTCACCTACACCCGTGGATGCAAAGTCTATCAAAACGGCACTCTCGCCGTCATCCTTTGGCAGGAAGACGTTCATGGCCTTGAAGTCACCGTGCTGGATCGTTGCCATTGGTGTGGTTGGGGTGCAGGAAAGCTGGGATGAAATCCATTTTGCTATCGCCTGGACCCGATCTCCCAGGTTCACTATCTCGGGCTTGCAGCAGAACGAAGGGTCTACGGACTCGAACTCGGTGATGTACTTTCTCCAGTTCTTTCCAACCCTGTCAAGCTCGATGGGGTTGCGGTTTGGGAGGGTGTAGGAGCCTGCTATTCCCGTAGAATTGCGGAGCGAAGTCAGCAGGGGGACGTCCTCCCAGGCGGAGGCGTGAAGCCGAGCGATCGCCTGCAGAGTAGAGCAAACCTCGGAGAAGGAGAGAGGGGAAGCCTGATAGTAAGATGAAGGGGGAAGGAACGAGAGGAAGAGCATACCACCTAAGGGCTGTGAAGCGAAGCGAAGAATGGTGAGGGAGGGCGTAAAACATTGTCGACACAATCTCCTGTCTCGCTAACCACGCACCTCGTCAAGGTTAGGTTGTGGCCCAGGGTCGCAGTGCATGTGATCAGGTCCAAGGGTATCAAAATTCTCAGTGGATCCAAGCAACGTAGGCACCGAAAGGCCTCTCCGTACCAAGGTCGGTGCATAATCCTTGTAGAATCGGATCTCATTCCGGATGTAACAAAGCGTTCGACGCATATCGGGCCACTTCTTTGAGGGGAAGAGATACCGAGATACTTTCTTTGCAAACACCACTATGGTTGATTTCGAGGAGGAGGTGGTCATTTCAAGAAGAGACGACTCGCTATTTGACTGATGAACTTCTGAACCATCCTTAATAGCAACGCTAGTGATATCAACTCCTAAAAGTTCAGAGAGATCGTCGAGACTCCATTTTTTGTCACTTAAATCTTCCAGCGTAGGTGAAGCGGACTCCATATGTTCTTATACAAGAACAAATAAAACAAATAGTTACCCGTGAGAAGGCCAAGAGCGATTACACGACTTTAAAAACCAACAAATGACCACAAAAAAAAAATCGATTTTGATTCACCTATATACGTGATAACTTAAAGATCTCTTTATCATCAATTTTATGATAAATGTATATCACTATGATTTTATAAGTCTAAAATGAATCATCTGTATAAATAATAATTTTTTTGGCACTAAAAAAGTATTTTCATGACCCAATAATTTCAAAATATATTAATCAATCAACAATTAATGTATCAAGATCAAAATAAAAATAAAAAAATCGATTTGGTACCAAATCCGATTTATAGCCAACTTTACACAGTCATGCTTCTAAGCATTAAAGAAGATTGAATATATCCAATATTGATTCAAATATCTATAAAATAATTTTTAAAGTATACAAGAATCAAGAATAAAAATAAAAATGCCTCTCCAAAATTTTCACTGATTCACCCGGCAAAAGATTCAAGAGCTCTTAAATCGGGACCTCATCGCGTAGATGTCGCCCCTCCTTCTCCCCTATCTCATTGTCCTCCTGTTCTTCCTTTGCCTCCCCTCAATCTCCTATTCTACCCCACTCCCCCCCCACAATCCCCTTCAAGATCATGAAACAAACAGATTGCTTTCCGCAATTGAGTCTACCTCAAAAAGCAACACCCATGAGCACAGCGGGAAGCTCCCGGACGGTTCGGAGTACTCGATTACTACTTCATTCACTGTTCACGATGATGTGACGCTGGAGGGGTCTCAGCTCATGAGAAGGGGAAGTGCGACCTCTCATTTTCAGGAAGCCATCAAGAAAGGCAGGTGAGGTGGAGTGGAGCAAGGATCGAGCTGCAGGAGGAGCGGAGCAACGACTACTGACGGAAAGAAAAAGCGCATGCCCACAATCGTAAATTATTCTAACCCATCGTCCCAAACCCTCTCGCGATTTGCTTCGCTCATCGGTAGTATGACTTTCAACTTCAAGCCACCCCACTCGCCCGCTCCCCACTCTGAGTCTTCCCGCCGCAGCCTTGCGGGGGCTACTGAATTCTGCGATGACAAGTGTGTCGGCTTCCAGGATATTATCCCTGCAGAGGGGTTGGAGGTGAGAGAAGTAGAATAGCAGAGCTATATGGCGTGTGCAGTGTGCAGTGTTTCAGCTACTCTTACCCCCCCACCACCCTTCCTCCTTCCAGGGTGATGTTATCATCACTGTCAATGGTACCGACTATGACGTTGGAGATTACGAGGTGAGAACGACAAGAAGTGCTTCCTTCGCCCATCACTTCATCACTTTTACACCCCCCCGCCCCCGCGCCCGTCTCCTTCTCTAGATCTGCTTGAACTGCCTCGAATACTTTTATGACTTCAACTTTGTTCACAATTGGACGACATTCAACTACGATCTCGAGGCGGACGAGAGCATCGTGAAGGAGTACAGGCTGGATATTCCAACCCTTTCTGCCTCGAGTGGTGGGGGGACGACCTTCTTTGCTGCTCAGGGCTTCAGCTGCGTTGACTGCTACGCTTATCTTGCCCCCGAGGTGCAGATCGTGCTGCAGTGGAACGAGTTCTACGTTACAGACTTCCGGGCTACCCTTTCTGGTCGCAGCAAGGTCAACGTTGGCCTTGGTTTTGTCGACCCAGTGATCCTGGAGATTGGTAACCACCTGTACCCCCTCCATAATGAATCTAACTTCACCGACAAGGTCGACTTTGGACTTTTCACGATGGACTCCCGCAAATCACTCATGTTCGAAGTCGGAGGG
The DNA here is from genome assembly GCA_030267965.1 of Triparma columacea. NCBI lineage: Eukaryota > Bolidophyceae > Parmales > Triparmaceae > Triparma > Triparma columacea. The sequence continues at coordinate 37,482 of BRYA01000231.1, forward strand.
TTTGGGAGAGCTGCTGGCGCTGGCACCATAACAGGGGATGTCTCAGCGTACGGTCAGATCAGCGGCAAGTACAAGAAGCTTAACGCTCCCGACCCTCACCTGTGGACTTATGACTATGACGGCAGTTACTTCAAGGCTAATATTTCGGACATTGACATTAGTCACCTTGACCTCGAAGAATTCGGCGTCGACTTCTCTCTCATTCCCTCCATGGACATGAGGTTGATTGGAACTGGTTTTCCCTTTGAGGGCCTCGAGGCCACGACGACAGCGAGCATCAGGGCCACGACAGGCTTCGAGATCACGAACAAGGTCCCTGACTCCAACATGAAGATTAAAGTTTCTGATGCCGTGAGTACCGCTGGATCTACAATGGAGGTCGTTCTGACCTGGAAGAATGCCATGCATGATGAGGACACAGTTGAGATTTTTATCCACAATGATTGTTGGGACGACAAGGTTAGGCACCAGATTTTGACGGAAAAGCTGGACTTCACCAAGAACAACCAGGCTAAGCTCTACTGGAGTGTTCCCTACGACGCGTCGCTCTCCCAGCTCAACTTTATCGGTATGGACGAATTTGCTGGCCTCACTGTTTGCAACCCCGAGCGTTACTTCCTCTCTCTCAACTTGGGCAAGGACAAAATCACAGAGTACCATTCCAACGAGTTCAAACTTAACGTAAACGCCGTAGACGGCGGCTACGGCGTCACTAACCCCAAGAACGGAGATAAGTTGTTCAGTGGAGAGCACAACATCTTCGAATGGAATAACGAGGGTTACTACTACTTCACTGAGGCTAGTGCGTCCATGAGGACCGAAGTGAAGAACGTCAGCATTGTCCTTTATGGGGCGGAGACCGACTGCACCATTAGTCCCCTCATCAATAGTATCGTGGAGCTCTTTGACCCTAAATGGGGTTGCGAGGAGTCTTGGGTCCAGATCACCCCATCCACCAAGAACGATGGATATGCAGAGATTTTCGTTCCAACCACAACTCTCGACGGGAAGGCCCTTCTTGATTTCGACGAGGTTCACGCCAGTATTATCGGGGTAGACAACACGAACGTATTCTCTCGTAACGAAGGCCAGTTCAGGGTGTTCGAGGGGTGCCCTAACGACGAACGCTACGAGCTTACATTCCACCTAAACGGGAAATCTAGCTTGCACAATATTTACGTCTGGGATGTTCAGACGGGATGGTACTTCACCCTTCACCCAAACAGCAATAGGGATGAGAAGCAATCGACCAAGAGGATGGGGGTCGGAGCTGAAGCTGATATCATATGGGGCACCAACCCCACGCTCGACAAGTTCCTCACTGTTCACGCATGTAAATCAGACAACGTCAATCTCAAGGCCTGGGAGGTCGATGACGTTACTTACATGGAGGGGTTGGACATGGACGATACCTACGGTAATTTCGGGAAGTCTGCAGCGACGTGGATGCAAGGCAGTGGAGGGACAGGGGACGGAAAGTGGACCTTGAATGCCGTCGACAGCTCCGGCAACAGTGCTGGCAGCTTCGACGTGACCGTGACGGGGGCACTAAAGAGCGTCAGGGGGACGCCCGTCGCGGGGGGAGAAGGGAGGAGGGAGTTGGAAGTCGACAATAATGTGCAGGGGGGGCGGGGGGGCGAGGAGAACAACCTCAGGGGAAAGGGAGAGGTGACTGCTGTGCCAGGGGCCCGGCGGCGGCTTCACCACGACGACTGTGTCACCATGTACTACCACATTGACACTGGAATTTCCATGACTAACGTCCAATACACCCAGCCGGATGAACTGAGAGAGTGGACCGATCCGGTGGCTAACTTCTTGGGGTATGAACAGGTTGAGACCATCACCCTCTATAACGAGCCTTCCTGTATGTCCATCGACATTATTCCTTACACCGAGTACACCCTGCACAACTTTGAAGGCTTCGACTGCAGCATGTTGAGGAAGCCCCCCACATACTGGGAGAACCTGTGGGAGGGGTTCCTGCAGGGCCAGGCCGCTGATGTTGCAATCGTGGTCAGCGGGGGTGTGGCGACCGTGGCGGCGACGGGGGGATCCATGTACCTTGCCTACGTCGTGTTTATCGGGGGGGGTTTCGTGGGGATGAAAGCTTTAAGGGGAGGGGGGAGGACGGGCGATGGTGGGGAGGAGGGGGTGGAGGAGGAGGAGGTTGAGGTTGAGGTTAGGATGGACCAGAAGAGGGCGAATATGAAGAAGAGGATGAGTTCATCGTTCAACTTTCTCAACCCCATGAGGAAAGCAGCGCCCCCCCCACCTCCACCACCTCCGGAGAAAAAGAAAAGAAAAACGTTGAAAGAGAAGGCAAACCTGGACACGTCTAAGAAGAACATTTTCCAAATGTTCGGCCTGATTGCCGGCAGGACGGACGACCCGACGGAAACCGAGCTGGAGATGGCCATGAACATGGCCCATGAGCAGAACAAGTCAGGGGAGAGCGCGTTTGCCGGGGCGGCGAAGGAAATCAGGAGGAGGCACTCTTCAGTCATCGACATGGAGGATGAGCTGAAGCGGGTCAAGGGTAAGGCGAGGCAGCTGGAGCTTGAGAACCAGCTGCTGAAGGAGAGGGAGAGGGTAAGGGAACTTGAGGAACAGCTCAGGAAAGCCAAGGAGGGAGATGCGGGAGCAAGGAAGAAACTCGTGCAGATGCAGTCGGATAGCTTCTTGGAGGATTGAGGGGGTTAAGGATGGGGAGGAAGGGGTTTGGAATTGGGATGAGGGTGAATGAAATAAATAAACAAGGACTCTCCTTGAAAGCGAATAAATTGGAAATTGTGCGGAATGGGATTCATCATTTTGGAAGAAGTGAAAGAGAAAGACGATTGATTCAAAAACAAAGAGTTTACAGAAATTCCAGAATTACTCTCCACAAAACTTTCGGGATCTTTTCACGTGCCTCAGTTGCCCTTAGCGGTGCTTCAACTCCGTCCATCCGCTTCTGCTTCAGACTATCCGGTCCACTAAGTTGATTCTCCACGTGATCCCAGGTTCCCTTAAGGCACAAAAGAGCGTTGACGCGTTCGATCACAGCGACATTGCGGTGCCACCTGTAATGGAGGAGGTCCTCGACAGTGGACATATTTTGATCAGCAGCGGCAGCGATTAAGGCGGTGCAGTCATAGAAGCACTTACGACCGATGGAGACAGCAGGAGATAGAATGAGTTTCGTCAGGGCGGTGCATCCGTAGAAGGCGCTCCAACCAATCGTAGTCACTGAGTCCGGGATTGTGATGGCTGCGAGGGAGGTGCATTCGTAGAAGGCGCCATCGCCAATTGTTGTCACTCCGTCTGGGATTGTGATGGCCGCGAGGGAGGAGCATCCATGGAAGGAGCCATCGCCAATCGTCGTCACTCCTTCTGGGATTATGATAGCTGCGAGGGAGGAGCAGTTTTGGAAGGCGCGTACGTCAATTGTCGTCACTCCGTCCGGGATGGTGATGGCCGTGAGGGACGAGCATCCGTAGAAGGCGCTTCTGCTAATCGTCGTCACTCCCTCTGGGATGGTGATGGCCGTGAGGGAGTCGCATTCTTCAAAGGCGCTATTGCCAATTGTCGTCACTCCGTCCGGGATGATAATGGCCGTGAGGGAGGAGCATCCAGAGAAGGCGTGATCGCCAATCATCGTCACTCCGTCTGGGATTGTGATGGCCGTGAGGGAGGAGCATCTGGAGAAGGCTTCATCGCCAATCGTTGACATTCCGTCCGGGATGGTAATGGCTGCGAGGGAGGAGCATCTGCTGAAGGCGTTTCCGCCAATCATTGTCACTCCGTCTGGGATGGTGATGGCTGTGAGGGAGGAGCATCCGTCGAAGGCGCCATCGCTAATCTTCGTCACTCCATCTGGGATTGTGATGGCCGTGAGGGAGGAGCATTGGAAGAAGGCGAAATCGCCAATCGACGTCACTCCTTGTGCAAAAGTCACTTCTGTCAGTTCACTATTGTCTTCGAAGGTCTCAGTTCCGGAGTATACTGCTGTTTTGGGAAGGGGATAGTACCCAGCTGGGACGTCATAGTCACCACCATCGTCATCACCATAGTCATCACCATGAGCAATGTCAAATTCACTCATAGTGCCAACCCTAACAGGATGGAGAGGATCTTTTATGCCGTCCTTTCGGTCAAAGAGAGGACTGTTATTTACTTATTATTAACGTTTACAACTATTTTAGACCAATGAAGTGCTAATTCAGTAGACTTTCAACACCCACGTATGAACAAAGAATGGAACAAGATGAAACAAGTGGCCTAAATAAGTGGCAAAGGAATTCATTCAGCTAACTCTCAAAAAAGGTTAAATTCATTTAAGGTAAAGTACACCGTTTTAGATTTATTTTTCATCCTTTTTAGGAACATGTTATACCAAACGTTATGCTCGCGAGCTTTTAGACGATTTAGAGAACGAGAGATGGAGTTGAAGGAAACTTCACCAGGCTTCGTTCACAACCTCAGTCAATCCACTTACCCCCCAAACTCCACCTGCAGCATGAAAAGCTACACCAGTCTCCTCGTTATTGCGCTATTTGCTTCTTCTCTGGCCTATACACCCACATCCAAGAGCAGAAAGGCTTTCCTTCAGACTGCAATCACCTCGGCTCTCCTTGCCCCTCAAGCAGTGCTCATTTCTCCTCCCACAGCGCAAGCAATTTCCCCATTCATCGATGACTACGAAGTTGTTGACGGCCAACAGGCGACGGGGGGTAAAATCGACCTCAACAGCGCTTACGTGACCGACTATAAGCAGTTCAGGGGTTTGTACCCGACCATTGCAGGCAAGCTGGCGAGTCACGGGCCGTACAAGGTGAGATGACAACGACGAGCTGAGTGATGAGATAGTAAGCTAATTTTTCTTCGCGGTTTGCCTCGCTCTTCACAGAATGTCAGGGAAATGTACAAAATGGCCGGCATTAATTCTGAGGAGAAGAAGATATTGAAGGCGTACGAGAAGGAGCTAACTGTTCTCCCGCCAGGGCGGCTATTCCTCGAAAGGGTGAATGCTCGTCAATCCACGTGAGATTTATGTGTATTCATAAGTTGAATTGTTGAGAAGGGTTAAGGGATCTTTAACGTTGCAGAAAGAATGAAATTTGTATATGTTTCGTAATGTAACGATTGATACTACTAATCCCCCGTTCCTCCTATTCCCTGTTCGACCACAATCCACTCGACCAACCCCTTTTCTTAAGCACGATTTCCAATCCTAACCCGAATTCCTCATACCAGACGCCACACCGCTTATGCACACCCTCAAAGCGTCCTCGATCACCACCTTCTCTTCACGCTCCTTTGATCCTAGTTTCCCTTCTTCCTCCTTCTTGCTCAAATAGCGATACTTCTTCATAACCTCCGCCTGGATCACGTTCACCGGGTCGACGAACGGGTTCCTGATCTTCATGGACGAAGCAAGAAGCTCGAAACCAACGCCCACGTCAGAACAACCGCTAACTGTTAGAATTCCAGCGCGCACATCTTGAAGCCTCTTACGAATTTCCACTCCCAGCCCTCGAAGTTCGTCACTTTTCTCGACAAGCTGTTCGTCGTAGTTCTCGTTGATTGACATGTCACTGTAATGAACACATGCGACAAGCGTAAGCGTTGAGTTGGTTAAGTCTGATATTGCATAGGGAGGGTTGCGATGGGCGCGTAAGTTTCTTACCTCTTAGAAAGAACCATCGCGATAAGGTCGATCGTCTCACGGAACCAAGGCCAGTTCTGGTACATTTCGCGCAGCTCCAACTTGGACTTTTCATCGCTCACGTTGAGCGCTTCACCGCAGCCGAGCCAGGCAGATAAGTGCACGCGCGTTTGGGTCCAAGCGAAAGTCCAGGGGATCGCGCGGAGGCTCTCAATGCCACCCTTAGGCTTGCGTTTGGCCGGCCTGCTCCCGATATTGAGAATCCCAAGTTCAAGTTCCGGGGTCGCTTGGCGAAAGTACGGGACGAAGGCAGGCTCGTTGCGAACCATTTGACGATAAGCGTCGCACGAGACCTTGCTCAACTTCGCCATTACGTTACGCCAATTCTGAGTTGGTTCGATGTGGTCAACAAAAGCTTCACGGAGCACCGCTGATGTGTAAATGTCGAGCGTTCTCTCTGCCATATCTACGCTACCAAAGTTCTGGGTGATCATCTCGCCTTGCTCGGTAACACGGAACCTCCCGTTGATAGTGTTGGGTGGATGAGCTAGAACAGCTCGGTAGACAGATGGATTTCCTCCCCTCCCCACTGTACCACCTTTGCCGTGAAAGAAGGTGAGTTCAACGTTGTGTTTCCCAGCAACCTCGGCCATTTTCTCTTGCGCCGTGTACTGCGCCCAGCATGCAGCGAGACGGCCAGCGTCCTTGGCAGAATCACTAAAGATACAACGGAGTGGCGAAACAAAGTGAAAAGTTAGTTGAAGAAGGAGCAAAGTGATGACAATCAGTGAGCACTTCACCCCCACTTTCCCAACTTACCTGTACCCGACCATGATCTCCTGCTTGCCCTTAACGAGCCCAAGATAACCCGGGAGGGAGAAAAGTTGGTCGACAACATCCGGAGCGTTCTCCAAATCGGTTAGCGTCTCGAATAATGGAACAACTCTCATAACTCTCCCGTTCTCAGACGTCATTCCGAATTGTTTTTGAAGGAGCATGACGGCAAGCACGTCAGAGGCAGTTCTTGCCTGGGAGATGACATAAGCACCGGTAGAGCCTGTGCCAAGAGTTGCTGCCATCTGAAAGTATATGTTGAGAGAAAGGTGAGGTGGAACGAGTTAGAAGTGACAATAATCAGCGCACCACGCAACCCTTCCCTCGTCTTTGCTGCCTTCAAATCATCCTCACTTCGCTCGATTTTTGGTGCTTTGCTTCTGTTGCACTCTACTCTCCCTAGCCATCATTTTTCTTACCTCAAAAGTGCGTAGTGTCTTCATCACGGCGGTGTCAAAGGGCATGTTCCCTAAATCACTCGATTGGAAAAGTGGTCTCTTGGAGGAGAGCTCTGATGTAAGCCAAGACAATTTCGCTTTCTCGTCCCAATCCGCATACGAACCTATCCCAAGCGATTTTGTGATGGCGTTGATGGCTTCAGTGTGCTTGTCTGATTCTTCCCTGATGTCGAGGGGGGTCAAGGTGAGACCAAAGGCCTCGAATCGGCGTATCGCGTCCTTTAGTTTCCCGTCTGCCACGTCTTCGAAGCCAGTTTTGACCAAAGAGTCGTACATGATCATGAGCGCATTTTTCAGTTCTCTTCCATCAAAGATGGGCTGGGCGTCCTTATCGTCCCACAAATCTGGGGGTGCGATTCCTACTCCACCGGGGTTAGCGTCTCCGGTTTCTGCGAGTTTCGCAAGCTGGGATTCACAGTACTTGGTGGTGGCACTGAGGCGCTTATCCAGATGTCCTGTTACTCGACGATACTTCTCGAAGGTATCGTTACTGTTGATGACCCGTTCCGCGAGCTTGTCCATCTCAGGCGAGAACTTCCTGCTGATAGCAAGGTCTGAATGTGATGAGCGCAGCGATTCACAAAAAAGGGGAAAGTGAGATGGGTGAGAACAAACAAAACCCCCCCAGCTAAATCGACGACACCGAATCTCTCCAAGTGTTGCTTCTCTTGTTGCGTGTCGCTTCCTTCCTTGCATGTCGCTTCACCCTCGCCCCTTCCTTCATCTCACCGTCGTAGAGCTCCTTCATGGTCTTACTCAGCAGCATGGCGGCCCTCTTCCTAAGGGTGAGCATGACCTCCTTGGTGACGAGAGGCGTCACGTTAGGATTCCCGTCCCTGTCACCTCCGATCCAAGATGCGAACTTGACAGGAATGCTGTCCGGAGGCATCTTCTTCCCGAGGTCCCTGAGGACTTCGGCGTCGAGCTTCCTGCAGTGTGCAGGGACGGCATCCCACAAGGTTGACTCGATAATGGCAATCCCAGCTTCTGCTTCCATTTGAGGGTCAGGCTTCTTACGCCTGATCTCGTCACTTCCCCAGATGCTGGCGATGGTGCGCTTAAGCTCAGCCTCCGTTTGGTGTCTCTCGAACCGGGAGAGTTCCTTTCCCTCGAGCTGCGTCGAGCGAAAGAGGTTGGTAAGAGATTGTAAGATTTTGTTTTTGAGCGCACGTTTGAGCAAACGTTGTTGTGTAGCTACGCTGTCCTCGCCCCCTTCCCGCGGCTTCCTTCGCTCGCCGTCCTTCTCACCTTGCTCAAGGCCTCGCTCAAAGCACGGTGCTTCCTCAGGATGGTGCGACGGTTGACCTCGGTGGGATGGGCGGTGAGGACGATCTCGACCTTCTGCTTGAGCAGCTGCTCGTAGATCTTTTCATTGTCGACTCCGACGAGTTTGGCGATGGTCCCCTCGAAGCTGTCCTCCCTGACGAGCTTGTCGTTGTTCTCCCTCTCCTCGGCCCTGATCATCCTGAACCTGTGGTGGTTCTCAGCAATGTTGACGAGGTTGAGAGCGTGGGTAAAGACCCTCGCGACTGCGATGTGATGAGATGAGCGAATGCGGTGCGGTCAGCAATTCAAATGGAAGGAGAGGGAGAGTTGACAAACCAGCCCACTAACGCAAACCTTTCCGCGGTACGCTTTTCTCACGCCCCCTCCCGCTCACCTGCTAGACTTTCACTTGCAGACATGGACTGGGCAATCTTGACCATCTTGGGCAAATAACTTCCATCGTCGTTGCCTGTCCTCCCCAGCCCGAGCTTTATTAGATCGTCGTACAGCTTGTAAACCTTGGGATCCTCGGCTTTGACAATCTCCTCCAACAACCCATTGAGCTTATCAATATCGGCCTGCAAGCCCGGCATCCTGTCGAGCGGAATGCCCCACCACGTTGTGGGGCCCTGGTTGTTTTGTACCGTCCCTTCACCCAGAATCGCTGTAACCTCCTGAGCAGCAGCCTGGACAGCTGCCGAACCTGACACTGCCCCGCCGGCCTTTGGTCCCTTCTTTGAGGGAGTCGCACCGCCGTACGACACAGAAGAGGAAGGTCCATTCACCTTTCCTTCCACGGAAAGAATCGTGAGAAGAATCGAAAGCGCATGAAAGAGCTTCATTTGTCTGCTGGAGCAATTTCGTCGGAGCGTGAGGTGTTGCATGAAGGGAGAAGAAGTTCCAACACAAGAGGAAATGCGACACTAGAGTTAGGTATGGGGCACTTAAGACGTATTTCCCCTCACCATTCAGCCGAATTGTCAACTTCTCACCTCAATTTGCTCTAATTCAGTTCAGAGACAAATTTGGGTCAAGGATTTTTCAGAAATTGCACCTTTTGGTATTATCAAGTATTATCAGATTATCTCAATTTATTCACCTTGTGTTCCATTTCCATCAAGCTCTCAACCGACTCACTCTCTCTTTGTGATACAAACACCCATCCATCTCCAAATTCCTCCACTATTTGCACCAATTTATCCAAATTTCACGTTCTAATTGTCTCCCACCGACCTCCAACTCTTCTGTCCAATCTCCTCCCCAAACATGTCGAAGTGGATGACAGGAGGATCTTACAGGCTCAAAAACAACCGCAGAAGCAAGCACGGAGCAATCAAGTACAGTGGCGTAGACACCAGGCCTCCCTTTGGTGGTTACAAAGGGACGGTTTCGGGGTTGTCTCAATTCGGGGGAGGAACACAGGGGGTCGCGAACGCGGCGGCGACGGTTCAGCAGACGCCAGTGCGAGTGAACCCCTTCTCTAACCCCTTCGAGGAGTACAAGTTCGGGAGTCCCCCAGTGTCAAGGTAAGGCAAACTGTGCTGTGCGCTACACCTGTTTGTCACCGCCCTTCTCTCTCCTGTTTGCAACCCAATACACTCCCAAACACTTACCCCCCCCCCCCCCCTCGTCCTCAGGGTTCAGACGAGGATCCTCCAGACTGGAATGGGTTCCCCTTCCGGAAACAGGTGAGAAGAGAGAGGGAGGAGCTGAGTTTGAGAAAACTAGCCAGTCACTGATGCAACCCTTTCCGCGCTCGTCATCGAAGCGACATCTTCGCTTTGAACAGGAACAGAGCCGGGGGGGGAGGCGGTGGGGGCTGGGCGAAGAGAAGGTGAGTGAGAGAGAATCAAACAAAAGCGTTTGCGAAGACGATTGAATTGCAAACAACTTACTCATCGATTTCGCAGGAAGGCGAACAACACCGGGTTTGAATTTGCAAATGGTGGGCATGGTGATGCCCCCCCGACTCAGATCAAGCCTTTTGGTGGCGGTAACCCTAACGGAGGCTACCCCAACCAGGTCGAGGGGGGTAGTAACTTCGGTTCTTGGGAGAACTTGGAGAACAATCGTTCTGCGGGTAATGCTGCAGTCAACGTTCCGCAATACGACCGGCAGTACCAGCAGCAAGGCTACGACACGCAGCAACAGCAGCAGTACGCATACCACCAGCAGCAGCACTACCAGTACGAGCAGCCCGAGTACGACCAGGTGAGAATGGGCCACACAACCTCAAAGCAGCACCATGACAAATGATACACCAATACAAACCATCGCTCCTCCTCCGCCCCTCCCCGTCCCATCCTGCAGCACGTTCCCACTATTGGCCTCAACCGCTTCCAGCTGGCCGCTCCCCCCCCGGAGCAGGAAATGCGTTACTTCAACGAGGGCAGCGAGGTGAATGTCAACGGCCAACACATCATCTCCCAGGCCAGCGACGCCATGAACGAGAGTGCACAACAAACCAGCCAAGACAAGAATGGGACCCTCGAGGCGCACGAAGTGCAGAAGCTTCAGGTGGGTTCGAGGTTGGGGGTTGATGACCAAATGGCTGCCAAGCTACAACCTTGATGCCCATCCCCAACCTCCAAAGTTCTCTTCACCCACCGCGATCATTACTTTCCCACACTCCACGCAGAGCCCCCTCTCCCTCGAGGTACCAAACAAGGCCACCGACTTCACCCCCCGAGAGAGCGACGCAAAGAAGAAGATAATGGAAAGTGCGAGGAATGGTGAGTCACCAACACTACTAACTGCAGAACAATAATAAACTGACCTGCACCCCCCCAAACCCCCACAGCCCTCCCCGATTATTTCACTATCCTAGACACCTCCACTTCGACACCTCGCGAAATGCTCGAGATCTTGTACGCACGCGTGGACGGAGGCAACGTCTCGAGCAGCGAATTCAAGATTGTCGTTGATAGCATTCGCCTCTTGGAGTCAGCTGCCGACAGAATGCGCCAGCCTCTGAACACGCAGGTTCAGCTGTCGACACAGCCTGCCATCCCTCCCCCTCCAGAGCCTCCAACCACCTCAGCATCCCCCCCCCCTCCCCCCCCCCACATCTCCCCTAACGTTGGGGAATCGTGGACGCTCTTTGGAGAGAAAATGGGAAAGAGGAGGTGAGTAGAGAAACATATGCAACGTTGGGAGACAAAGTGTGTCCACCCACCCGTCGTCCCAACCCGTCGTCCAACCTGCTTTCGCGTTTCGCTTCGTTTATAACAGCCCCTCCCCCCTGACCTCCCCAAGCGTCGCGTCAGGCGCGGTTTCGACACAGATTCTTCAGAAGAGGTGAGACAAGACTGGGTTACCCACCCTCCCCAGTCCCCAGTGCAACTCTCCTAACCTAACGCTACCCTTTCTGTATCTCCTTTCACCTGTCGCAGTAACAAAGAAGAAGTTTCAAAGGTCACACCCGCTAGTGCCCCTCTCGAGACGCCCCCCCCCCCTCCAACTACGTCCACCGACCCCCCATCTAGACCATCTTCTTCTTCTTCTTCTTCTTCCTCTTCCTCTTCCTCTTCCTCCTCCTCTTCCTCCTCCTCCTCCTCCTCCTCCTCCTCCTCCTCAAAACTCTCAGTTGCCTCTGCCCCAATTTCCGTCTACTCCAACAGCAAGCACTCTAACCTCATGTCACCTTCTCCCGAGCCTTCTTCTGCGAGGTGAGGACCAGAGTATGTAAACGCTCAGGAGTAAGTGTAAAAATTCGAAGTACTAACACAATCATTTTCGCGCTCGTCGCAGTGGGGCAGACGCAGGGCACCTTTCGGTCCTTGCCTTGCTCAAGAAGAACCTATCGGAAAATCCAAAGAGCCCCGCCCCCGAAGCAGTCAAAGTTGGCGAAGAGTGCAAAGAAGAGGTCGAGGAGTGCGAAGAGGAGCCAGAGGAGGAGAGCGAAGGGGCCACTAGCTGGCTCCTCGAACTTCAGGAGGGCGGAGACGAGCCACACAAGGGAGGGAAGCGAACAATTCCACCGTGTGCCCTTGCTCCTCCTCCAACGACCGCCCCACCGTCGGCCATGGAAAGCATCGATTGAGTCTTGAGCAAAAAACAAACAAGAAGATTGACAAGGACCCACAACACAACGCAAACACATACACATACAGACACATACAGACACGCACAAACACACACACACACACACACACACCGAAAGACACAAAGACTGTCAACACATTAGAATAAAATGCATAATTCTTCTGAATAATAAACTACATACCCCATTTCTGAGCCTCAGCCATCATTGCTCGCCTCCCCTTGGTCTCGTATTTCCCGTACTTCTCCCACTTTACCTGCTCCTTCTGGACTGTTTGCTCTTTTTGCCTCTGCCAGATGTTCAATATGCCCTCTTCCTCGACCTCGATGGCCCTCGGTTTCCCGTCGTCTCCCCTAGCTGCTCCGTCCACGTCGTCATTGATCCCTACCCCTCCACATATGAGCGTCTCCCCGGTCGCCAGGACGATGAGGCTGTGCACGTACCCGGTTTCGACTGCCACAGCGCCCCCTTCGTACTCGGGCTTGAGATAAAGCCGACGGGGCTGGCAGACATTCCCCTCGTTCATCCCCAGCCCGATCCTCCCGTTCTTGGTCCTACCCCAAGCGTAGACCTCCCCATTATCCGTCACGCACATGCTGGTGTCCACCCCGGCCGAGATGTTGACGATCCTCCTGTCCAGCTGCACGAATTCCTCGATCCTCTCCGGCATGTTCCTCTGGTTGAGGTCTCCGTGCCCAAGTCCCCCCCCCCCTCCCGATCCCCAGCTGTAAACCCTCCCCTCCCAGTCTAGCGCCAGGACGTGTCTGTGCCCCACGCTTACCCCTACCATCTTGATGCCCTCCAGTGACTCCACTTTCTTAAAGACGCACTGGTTGGAGTTGTCCTCCAGAGTGAGCTTGCTAAGGAGCATGAGCTCGGCGTTCTGTTGCGTGGTCAGGAAGTCATGCCCTCCTCCCGCGTGCTCGGCGTCCGCGGTAGCGGCCGCTGCCGCTGCGGGAGGGGGTGGCGGCGGTGGTTGCTCCGTCGCGTTAACAGCCTGCTCTGCCGCAGCCTCAACGACCCCCCCGATAACGTCCCCCACAATGTCGGCTTCCCCCCCCCCCCCTTCCTCTTCGTCAATGACTTCATCTAGTCCCATCCTGCTGTCGTTTGCCCCGTACTCGAACTCCGTGAACGGCCTCCCCAGTACCCCGAACCACCCTAAGCCCGTCGTGAATAACTCCCCGTCGTCCGTGAGCACCGCAGTCTGCCTGCTTCCGCAGCTGACGCTTTGGCAGCACTCGTACTCAAGGTCCCCCCCCACCTGCTTCGGGGTTAGCTGGGGCCGCTTGTCCCCCCCGCCCAGCTGACCGCAGAACGCTTCACCCCAGGTGTAGAGGTCGCCGTCGGAGTTGCAGCACGCGGAGTGCAGCTCCCCAGCCGCTATGCAGGTCACCCTCATTCCTCTCAGCCCATCAATGTATCTAGGCCTCGTCTCGTCAGGCAGCTGCTTACCCGCTGAGAAGCCGTGTCCAAGTTGTCCGTACTGAGCCGTTCCGAAGCTGAGCACCCTTCCCGTATCCGTCAGCAATAATGTGTGAGCGACCCTCACAAGTCCCCCTCCTGCCGCCACCTGAATCACCCTAACCTTATACCCCACCCCCCCCCCGAGTATCTTAGGGTACCTTAGGTCTTCCCTCTCCCCGTGTCCTAGTTGACCCCTCCTCCCTACCCCCCAGGTCGCCGCCCCGCTCCCCCCCCCCTTGGAGCCCCCACCAGACGCCCTGACAACGCTGTGCTCCGGTGATACCGAAGCGAAGCGACCGTTCACGTACTTGGGGGTGGTTATAGAGTCCTCTTCCCCCCCGCATCTGAGGGCTGTGTGCTGGCAGACACCCTCCTCTAGAAATCTTAGGTACGTCGGGAAGGATAGGGATGTGCTTTGTAGTAGGGGACGGGTGGAGGTTGGGGAGAGGCCTTGCCCGTTTAGTGCTCGGGAGATCTTTTTGTTAAGCTTTTCAACGGCAACCCGTGTCAGGTCAGGACCACTGGAAACGGAACGCTGGAGGAGGGAATCTGTCCACTTTACGTCGCGACCATCCTCATCAAAAGGGTTCTCTGCCTTACCCTGTTGGGGAGAGCGGGGGGATTTGAAGTTGTTAGGAGCGTGACTTGTCTGCATCGCCAGCAGCATCGCTGTAATTATCCCTGTCGGTATGTCAGTCCGTATCAAAAACGTTGCGTGTACTTTGCGGTGGGGGCTCACCTCCTCCCTGAACTTCCTGATCATACCATCCAGTCTCCCCATCGCCACCCTCGTCATAACACATGGCATTACGACTGCCGCGAATCTTCTACTCGCAATCATTAGCGCTCCCGTGCACCTGGATGGGAGGAACAGTACAATCAGGGCTATCGAGTTATCGTCGATGGAGAGAAGGTGGCAAGGTCCAGTTATCACAGTTTGATCCGGCGATGCAGCTTCAGACGAGGGCTTTGTAACAGTTGTTGCAGCGACTGCGGGAGCGGGATGAGGGGTGGGAATTGAGAGGGCTTTCTTGGCCTCTCGCTGTGCCTTCTTCTCAGCTCGCTCTTGACGCTTTGACTCGCGTTCACGAATCTTGGCGAGCTTCTCCTCAGCGGTTGCTCTCGGCATGATGGACGAGGTGAAATATAGGGAATGGAGAGGAGAGAGGAATACGATTTTAGTACAGGAGCTGAACAAAAGGGAGCATTTCTGATGACTGGACCTTTCATTTCAGAGACCATTTTCTGGATAGAGATAGCGCGTTTTCTTGTGTTTTATTTGGGGCCTTATTTTGTGTAATACGGGATATCCGACAGATAAATATTCTCGTAACGCAACTCAAGATGGACAGATTATCAATAACAAAGTTAATGCAAAACAGAGTTTGTTATCAGGAGGCCCAAAAGTGAATGTTCTAGGAATTCGTACGTGTGACGAAAAGCGAAGTGTAGAAAAAAAACAAGTAAATGGAGGTTTTAAGAGCTCAAAATGCCAACTACATTTTCTTTGATTCTCCTTTCTTTCGACTCGAAAAACTTCAAATCCAAAGCCTCCAAAAACCACAATGAGCAACAACAGATGGTCCCGCGGCAACGACGTCGTCAGATCACCAGCTCGTAAAAGTAATCCTCGCAAACCTTCATCGTCGTCAGGCTCTAATGTGAGGAAATCAGGCGCCCTCGCTCTTTCTGATTTCCTCGAAAGTGTTAAAAACGACCCAAATCTACTATTACTGAACAACTTTAAGACACTATCCGCATCTGTAATGGCACTTAGGTGGGATACTACAAAGGATAAAGCACACGCTCTAGAAATAGGAAAATTCATACACGCATTGTTCCAACAATGTGGCCACCATCATTCCACAAAGACAAATGAGCGCTCAAATGCCGCACGAACAGACCCGCTGTCGTTAGTATGCTCGGTATCACTGCACATCTTAGCTAAAGCCCCCTACACCGACATGCCCACCCCAGAAGTTGATTACATCGTGTCTTTCCTTAAATCAGTTCTCTTGGCAGATCTCACGAAGCCCCCCTCCACCAAGGGTGCGCCCGTAGACTACGCCAACAAGGTGGACTACACCGTAGTCCGAACCCTCAGCAAGGTCCTCAGTCAATTCGGTTCCAAGGTCACTTCCTCCGAGTCCATCGCCCGTGACGTCGTCCGTCCGATCATCCTCCTCATCCTTGCCCCCGGTCCGAACCCGCCTACATCAACACCTCAGACTACCAACGTAACCTGCGCGTGCCTCGACTGCCTCGGCGGTCTCCTCAAGCACGGTTCCCACACCTCCGCTTTACTGTCACCTCTAGTTATCGACGTCCTCGACGACGGTACTGAGGTAACCGTCGTGAACCCTCTCCGGGTTAAGATATTCGAGGTCCTCGATCGGTCCATTCGCGTCGGTATAAGCGGCGGTAACACCAAGGTAATTTCCAGCGCCCTCCGCGCCATGATGATTGCGGTGGAGGCGGTAGGGAGCATCAACAGAGCGAACAACGCGGGGGGGGACTGCTCCTCCGAGGTCCTCACGTCCTTTGACTTCCAAGCCACCTGCCAGCTGGTCAACCAGCTGCTCGGCCCGGCCGGAGGGGTGGCGGGGGTAGGGGGACCGGGGAGCAACGTGACGTTCCACGCGCTGGGACTACTGCACGGGATGGGCAGGTGCTTCGGGAGACAGGTGGCTGTGCACTGGGACACTTTCCTGGCCGACGGGGGGGGGGACCAACGGGGGGGGGGGGGGATGACGAATTTGGTCAGTATTGCTAGGGGGGAGGGAGGGGAACATGGAGCGAAGGATAGGGCAATGGCGGTAAGGACAATCACCACGGTTCTCGGGGGGATGCCTCTGAGGCTATGGATGGGGGGGGGGAGGGGGAGGGTTAGAGGAGGGGAGTGGGTGGAACCTAGGAACATCAGGGACCTTAGCAACAGGGTAAAAAGGGCAGTTGCGGGACTGCTGAACCTCTCGGCCAACATACTGGGGGCGGAGGAGACACCGGAGGAGGTGGTGGAAGCGACGTGCGAGCTGGCTTCCGCGCTGGTGTCAGCGGTTCCGAGGGGTCACAGGGAGGAATTTAGGAAGCAGGTTAAGGAGGCTATGGGAAGCCTGTGCAAGGTTATGTTCGGGGAGGTTGGGGGAGGTTACAAGAAGAAGGAGGAAGGTCGGGGAAGGCTCAAGGGCGTGCAGTCTGCGACGAAGGCCTTAAAGAAGGTGATGGAAGCAGGAACGCAGGTACACGGGCTGGAGGCATCGCTATTGAGGATGTGCAGAGAAGGGAAGGACCTTAAGATCAAGCTTTGCGCGTTTGACGTGCTCAGCAACATGGGGAAAACGTTCCCGGGACAGGTCAGAGAAATATGGTGGGCCAACGGGGAGGGTGAGGGAGGGGTGAAGGAACTCGTCAGGGAGATCCTGACCGGCGAGGGGGTGGACAGGAAGCTAAGGATAGCGGCGGTGAAACTTATTGAACTCACCCTCGAAGGGTTTAGCAACAGTAACAAGTCGAAGGACGCTGGAAACTCCAAGGCGGACGACGTCGCACTAGCTTCGATGAAGAACTTAACCATATCCTCCCCCTCTTCTCCTCAACCACCTACATCACCAGACCGATCCAAGGGCAAGTCAATCCTAGACCGAGAGGTAAGAAATGATGGGGGAGGGAGGAGCTAAGAAGGTTACAAGGTTGGGCACGGTTTGGGGTTATACCGGAGAATTGCTCCGAGGAGCTAAGAAGGTTACCAGGTTGGGCACGGATTCGCTTATATTACCGGAGAATTGCTCCTCGTCACACACTCTCTCTCTCTCTCTCCCCCCTTTTTTTAACTCCCCCTCCTTTTCGTTCCCTCCCCCTTCCCCCCCTCCCCAAATAGCTCGCAATGTTGCTATACGACTGCACAACCGACGCCTCAGATTCAGTCCGTCATCACGCCGGTGGTTCCTACGTTCACATGAACCTAACAGAGTGGTCGTACCTCCTCCGTGACTCTAACACTGACCACCTTGGGAGAATACTAGAGGGGGCAAGGGGTGGGGGGGGAGGGGGAGGGGGGGGTGGGAGTAATACAAAGTCCGGGGTTAGGTGTAACTTCGTGAAGGCCGCGAGCGCGATGTGCGCGGCTGTGCTGGTGGGGAGGGGCGATGGGGATGAGGGTGGTTTCGACGTCGGCACGGAGGGGAGGGTTGTTAGGGAGGTTACGGAGGCGCTTATGGAGGCGGGGGGGGACGAGGACGCTAACGTTAAGTGTATGGTCATGCTGGCGGTGGGGAACCTGGGGCAGGGGATAGGGAACCTGGCGGGGCGGGAGGGGAGGGGGGATTTGGGGGGGGGAGAGAGACCGAGATGGGAGGAGCTTTGCGAGAGCGTGGTGGGAACGCTGGGGGAGGAGGACGAGAGGGTTGTGGCGAGCGGGATCAGAGCGATCGGACACCTGTACTCGTCGTACCTGAAGTGCGGGGGGGAGGAGAGCGCGAGGATGAAGGAGGTTGAGAAGAGGACCTTTGAAGAACTTAACTTGAGGATCATGAGGGTTGTGAAAATGGGGCAGGGGGGAGCCAACATGGTGGGGCTTAACTCAAAACAGAGGTGAGGGAGAGAGGACGCTAGGTCGTATGAGGGGCCTTTCTATGTTTCGTTTTGTGGCGCTTGCTTTTGTCCGTTTTCAAACCCCAAACTTTTTCTCACCCTCTGCCTCTCGGTCCTCCAGGTACTCTAGCAACAAGTTCGCCTGGGGCGCCTGCCATAGTCTCCACCACATTTTCTCCTCCTCCGTCCCCCCCCTATCCTCCCCCTGCGTTCAAAGTCTCACCCTCTGCCTCCTACCAAACCTCAACCCCAAGGTCGTACTAGGGGCCATGGCGGCTTTGGGGATGGCAGCTGATAGGGGAGGGGGGGAAGTGGATGTGAAGAGACACGCTGGTGAGGTTGTGCTTAAGTGCCTAAAAATGAGGGAGGACAGGGAGAGGGGTGAGGCTGGGAAGGAGCTAATGTGGAGGTTCCTTAGGGTTGCGGGTAGCGAAAATCTAGAGGGGAGCATAAGGGACATTGTTAAGGTCAGAGGGAGCCTGGAGTTCCTTTATGGGTTCATCGTTGAGAGGAGCGAGAGGGAGGCACGTCGGGCAAACGGTGTTTGCGAGCCCTCAGGCGGGGCCCAAGGCGTGGCACTGGTCAACGTGTTCGGGACACTGGTGGGGGCGATGGAGGTGCTGGACTGGGACGCCGACCTGAGCGGGGTGGAGGTGAAGGTCCTGCAGATGTTCGTTAGCAGGAGCACGATGCAGGAGAGGATGATCAGGAAAAGGATGAGCCCGGCGGACAGGAGCAGGCTGGTGGTGCAGAACGCGTGGAGGGAGGTGGATGGGGGGATGGGGGGACAGGACTTGAGAAGGGAAATGGAAGGGGAAACCAGGGGGGGGGAAGCGGGGGAGGAGGAGGAGGAGGAGGAGGAGGAGGAGGAGGAGGAGTTGTAGGGAGGAAAGAAGAAGAAGAAGATCTTTATTTGTTTTCTGAAAGCTAGGGTTAATGCTTACCACCTCATTTTCGATGGGGGTTTGTAACACTTAACACTTAAGGGGCGACCAACTTCCTGGCGATCAAAGCCCCGTGAACGAGCAGGCCGACCAACGCTCCTAGGTTCATTAGGCTCGACATCCCGTGAAGTTTCCCGAACTCGCTCTTGAGGCTTTTGTACTCTTCCGAGCTCGCCTCTCCCTTGTCCTCCAGGCGGTGGCGTTGGGACATTATAGACGTGGACTTAGGCTCGAGGTAGAGGAGGTTGGAGAGAGAGCAGAAGAGGGAGAAGAAGGTAGGGGAAGGACTTACGGTAGAGGAGAGATTCCTCAAGGTTGAGAGCTGGAGGAACGCAGTGAGAGTGCAAAGGAGGAAGAACTTGGGGAACAGCTGTGGGGAGGGAGGGAGGGAGAGGGAGAGCGAGGGAGAGGGAGAGCGAGGCGAGGAACCGAGAAGGTCCGGGTCAGTGAATAGATTGGTGTATCATATCATCGAAGATCAACTCCGAAGATCAGAAGTTTTCACTGACCTTGGCCTGAAGCTTTCCAAACTCTCTCCTCGGAAGGGCCTTAAACATAGTGATCCCTGCCACAAAGGTGGTGTAGAAGTTAGTCCCTACGTTGATCCCCCAGGAGGACAGGTGAAGGATGGCAAGAGGGTACTGGAAGGGAAGCTGGAAGGGAAGTGTAGAACGATAAGCAAGGAATGTTACGGGTGTAATGAGAGCTATTATACGGAATGAAGGAGTATTCCATATCATTGGTGTTGTCCATGGTTGTATAGTGTCGGTATTAGTATCGGTGTTGATGGCATTATCGTCCGTAATCGCAGAATAAAGAGCTCCATGTTGAGTGAGTCGGCAAGGTGTTGGAGTTATTTGGCCTAATGAAGAGAATGAAACCTTTCCAACATTATGACACCTTCCAATTGGACTAAATGACAATACTACTAATGGCCTTAGAATCACCAATACGAATAGAACAAGACTCAGAGGTAACATGGAGATAAATTTAGAGAGGGCGAATGGATTGTCAGATTTCTTTTTAGCAAGTCAAAGGTAAATTATACCAAATTGGGCGCCTTTACTCCTACACTATCCTTTACAGTACAAATCTTGCTATCATTATACCACTTTCCGACTTTTGCCTCGCATACGCCCCCAAATATGGAGAAAATAGAGCTCTATCTCTCAACTGCTCGTTCGTCGTCGACCGAATTGTTTTGTGTGATTATTTGGCCAATATCGGGCGCCTTTACTCCGACACTCTCCTCAAAACACAAATCTTGCTATCATTATACGACTCATATACTTTTTAAGCTCGCATACGCCCCCAAATGTGGAGAAAATAGAGCTCACATCGGAACATCTCTCACATGTCGTCCAAATTATTTGGCCATCAGAGAGGTATATCAATATGACTACTGTCGATATGGGGACAGACTTCAAACTAACTCTCTCCAATCGACCTCCGCAGCAATATAACATGATAATGCGTAGTTTTATTTTACCCCTCTTCCTCCTGGCTCCCGCCAGTGTCACGGAAGCTTCTTGTGTGGAGACAATTGGCCCGATCCCTAGCACGAGTACCGACAGGACGAAGTATTGCTCTGTTATCCAAAGCAAACTCAACGTAGCGAACAACCAGGACGACGCAGCTGAGTTCAACAAAGTCTTTAACAGGAACTGCGGCCCCGGCACTGCTACCTCGCAGTGGAGCTACTTCCCCGGCAACTGCACGTGCACGTGCGCCATGGGATTCACTGGTCCCACTGACAGCCCGACGCCTGCACCCACTCCTACTCCCGCACCTACTGCTACTCCCGCCCCTACTCCTACCCTCACGCCTGCGCCCACCCCGGCAA
>BRYA01000231.1:60334-71182 GCA_030267965.1 Triparma columacea
AACGATTACGCGTATGATTGTGTTTTACGGAACTAAGATACGCGGAAATCCTGGGAATACGCTTGGGGAAAGCAACGTATTGGAGAGAGAGAGAGAGAGAGAGAGAGAGAAGGGAGTTACTGCCAGAAAGAAAAGAATGGCTGTATTGAGGACAACTTACCTTGGTCGTATGGAGAGAGAGAGAGAGAGAGAGAGAGAGAAGGGAGTTTACTGCCAGAAAGAAAAGAATGGCTGTATGTGACAACTCACCTGGCTGAACCAAGGTACTTGGAAGTAAGCAAGATCAGATTATTGATCAGAAAACATACAGTATTATACTTGTTTATTGCAATCGACTATCGTTACCGCCTCCATCAAACAAGCATCGGGAATAGTTACTGCTACAGTAATCTCTGGGTAATAAGCAACAGAGCCCGTTACGGTCGAGGCTGGCGGCATAGTCTCTTTGAAGGTTTGCAGCGAGGCTGTTTTAATGCCTAACTTCAACGTAAATATGCCCACATGTCGTGCTATTTTTTTCACTAATATCGGTTGAATTACTACGGGCTTTTGCGTAGTACTTTCTTATTAAATTAGTGATGTCGTAAAGGTATCTAAAATGGAGCTAAATAAAAGCCAAGACATGATTTCGGCTGAAAACAACTTTTCCGCCCCTTGATTTTGTGGATTCCAATTAGTGGATTATTAGGATTTGAAGGCAATAGATGCGATAAATTTGTCGTTATATCTCATTGATATCTCATTCTATATCATTGTATCACATTATAGATAGCGTTAGATCTTATATTGTTGAAATAAGAACCTGAGAGCGACCTCTTCCGGTTCCCCAGCACCTTCACCTTCATCTTCAGAGCGTTTGCGAGGTAAGTCCCGCGGCCCGCGGCCATGCTCTCGACCGTCTCTTCCTTGACAATGCAATAACTAACCCTCGCCTACCCGTCGCTTCGCTCCTCTGTCGCTTCTCTCCTCGCTCGCAGCATTGACGGAATCGGCAAAGGTTTGGACGAGAATTACGCCATTGGCCAGCTCGCGCAGCCCTTCATTGAAAAGTTTACAGAAACTCAGAAGGGATACAAGAGCGAGGTGAGACGCAGAAAGAGTTTTTTTTAGTGTCGGCGTGTCACTTACAACAATCGTGCGTTACATGGATATTGTATGCCGCGTCCAGTCCTGTTGCTATCCTAACCTCCAACTCGTCGCTTCACTCCGCGCTTCGCTCCGAAGACTTTCCCTCAACTTTCAATATCTTCTTAAGATCTTCTTAAGATCTTCTCATTCAGCCTTCTTATTCATTCCTACACAACATTACTACATCATCCCTACAAATCCACACATAGATACCCACACCTACATACACACATCTGCTTCCTATATCTACCATGAAATTCTCCAATGCAGTACGATCAATAATCCTCATGGAGTTCATGGAGAGATACGCTTATTACGCAATGCGCTCAGTTCTAACTACTTTCTTTGTTGTTAAATTGCATTTCACAGAGGCACATGCAGGTGAGTTTACTGTCTTATTCCATTGTCTTCTTCCATTGTCTTCTTCACTTTCTTCTATCGCTCGCATTTGCTGTACCATCCACTGTAACCACCCGCAACATTCACATCACATTATATCGCATTCACATCGCCTACAACCCCAACCCTAACCCCAACCACCAATTTCCACACCCCACACAGTATCAGCCTTCATGTACACCTCCGCTCTAGCCTACTTCACCCCCTGCATCGGTGGTCTCCTCAGTGACTCCCTCCTCGGAAAGTACCTCACGATAAAAATATTCTCCACCATTTACATACTCGGCCTTTCCATCCTCTCCATCTCAGCCTTCACCTCAAGTTCAGCTGGAATGACATTTCTAGGACTTGCGTTAATAGGGGTGGGAACGGGGGGTATCAAACCCTGCGTAAGCAGCTTCGGGGCTGACCAGATCAAGTACAGGGATACTAGGACGGGGGACAACCAGGGGGGGGACAAGGCCATGAGGTAAGGGGTGTGTGTGGGGGGTTCGGTTGGCCAGAACCTGGCATTTTGTTATCAAAGCAATAGTTGACGTGACCTCCTCCTCCTCCTTACCCCCCTCCTCCCCTCCCCCTGGTGTATAGATCCTACTTCTCAGCCTTCTACTTCTCAATAAACGTCGGTGCCCTCCTTTCCTACATTCTTTCCCCCCTCTTCAAGTCGCACCTAGGTTACGGCGTCTGTTTCCTCGTCCCTTCCCTAATGATGTCCTGCGCCCTCTTCGTCCTCGTAGCTAACCGCTCATCTTACGTTATAATAACACCATCTTCAGACACCGACACTTCCCTCACAAGCACGAACAACGCTAGGGCCCAACCATCCTCCTCCTCCTCCTCCTCCTCTTCCTCCTCCCCTGTAGCACTCCTTGGTAGGATCGTCTACCTCTCAACAGTTGACCTTGTATCAACCACCTTCTCCAGCCTCACGTCCTCCTTTACCTCCTCCACCTCCTCCTCCTCCTCCTCCAGCAGCACCCCCAAGTCTTTCCTCTCCCGTTCCCTCCTCCGTTCCAGTTCAATAACCCCTACCCAAGTATCCTCAGCATCAGATTTCTTCCGCACCACACCCTTCGTTATACTAATGCCATTCTTCTGGATGTTATTCGACCAACAAGGCTCAGCGTGGGTCCTCCAAGCTAGACGGATGGATCTACCGACATGGATACAACCGGAACAACTTGGAGTTGTTAACACGGCGTTCGTACTTGCGGTATTACCGGTGCTGGAGCAATACGTATACCCGGAAATAGAGAGGAGGGGAGTTAAGGTTACCAGCTTGAGGAGGATGGGATTAGGCATGGTTTTAGCTGGTGTGGCGTTCCTGGCTTCCGCGCTAGTTGAGATAACGATACTCTCACGGCCGGAGAACTCGGTACCAGTAGCTATGCAGATTCCGCAGTACTTGATCCTAACGTTGGCGGAGGTGGGTGTAAGCACGACGGGGTTAGAGTTCTTCTACCAGGAGGCTCCGTCTAACTTAAAGACTGCATCTGCTAGTCTCTTCCTTCTTACTACTGCTGTCGGGGACGTTATGGGTGGGGTTATATACGACGTTGCAGGTATGGCGGGGGTGGGGAACAAGGAGGTGCTACTGTTTTGTGGGATACTCATGCTGGGGGTTAGCGGGGCTTTTATTAACTTTAGCGTTAAGTACGAGTATAGGGGGGAGGGAGGGGGGGGGGATAGGGGGGAGGATGATGGGGAGGTTGAACTTAGCCTTGTGAGGGGAGGTGATGAAGAGGAAACTACGGGGGGACTTGACATGGAGGACATCAAGGTAGACGGGGGGGGAGGGAGGAGGGGATTCCTCGATTGATGGGTACTTTTTTGTTGTTCTATTTGTAAATCTAGTGCATTGCATTTATTATCCAACGGCGCCGGCCAACTTCACCACACGAAGGGAATCACAGCCTTACGGCCCAGCCTCTCGTAGTCGCTCCCGAACTGAGACGAGCGGAAGGGGGTTTTGCGTTCGTTGATTTTTAGAAGTCTGGGAGTTGCCGGCAATCTCGTGTACATGCCTCCGCCCCTCTCACCTTGTCCAAGTACCACTGGTGGTGGCTCGCCCCCCTCGGGGCCGTGTTGCTGAACGTGTAGAACGCAAACGCATACCCCGGCAGCGAGTTGCTGGCTATCGCGTAGCCCGTCCACTCGACGATCTCCCCGAAGAAGTTGCCACAGGAGACGAAGCGGAAGGCCCCGCCGTGAGGTATCTTGTACCCGGTCTCGCCGGGCTTTCGGAGATTACGGAGGACCTCGTCGGAGTGGTAGTTTATGCTGAAACCCAGCACGAAGATGAGGCTACCCAAGATGAATCGAGCGCTACTGAGCGTCGAGTCTTCGTACATGTTGAGCTCCAGAAGCCACTTGGCCTGTATGAACCCGTTCCAGCTGCAGTAGAACAGCGCGCTCATCATGACCGTTATGGGCATCTTCTTACCACCCTTTATCCTCATTGGGAATATAAGCGACCTGTTTATGTAGTGGCCGGCGTAAAAGAATATCAGCACGCAATTAGCGGCTGGGGGAAGAGATCCAAAGGTGTAGTTCTTATGGTAGTAGTATGCGACCGCCACCAGGTTGGGGCACTCCATAAGCAGCCAGGCTAGCTGTGGGGGTTGAGGTGGGGGGGGGGGGAGGGTGCGGCGGATAGGTTAGTGTTTGATGACGATAAGGACTGGAGGTACAAATACTCATACTCATACTCATACTCATACTCCTCCAACAAGCGATACAATAATGTACGTTTCCCCCCTCCCTTCCTGCCTTCCTTCTCCACACACCTACCTTGGGGTTTACCATGATACCCCAGCCAGACTTTGAGTGTCTACCGTATGGGGCCGTAACAAAGGAGGTTAAGGAGAGGAGGGTGATAAAGCCCGTACCTATCATTGCATAGCAAGCAAGCTGAACGTAATGGGGGTGGGCAAGAGAAAGACCGACATGTCACGAGAGGGGGGGATGTGTTTTAGTGACGGATTTAGCAGTACCTTGTCCGAAAATTATAGAAACGAGGCCGCATTGTACTAACCCACCTCATGCGTAGAGAGCTCAAAGAAGTCGTTAGTTTGGATCATTTGGTGGATCTTCTGGACCAACTGGAAAAAGGAGCGAGAAGAAGTTGCCACAACAGCTTGCATTTCACTATCCTCCCTTCCCCCTCCCTTGCGTCGAAACAATGTCTCGTCCCACCTCCAAACCCTCGTCTGACACTCTTGACGACCCAGAGTTAATTAAAACGAACGAGGCATCTAAATACTCCCCAATCAAGGACTTCATGGCAGAGAAGCCACACGAGGTTGATGAGGATGTTGTAAGGATGGCGTTCGAAATTATAGATGTAGATAGAGACGTGAGTATAAGGGGAATTTAGGAGGGGGAGGGGTCACGAGTGAAAAAAGAAGGGTAGAGTGTGTGATATTAGAAGGGATCCTCGAGTGGGATGGGACCAGGGGAGGATTATTAACTCTTCTTTGCTTGTCGATTCTTCTCTTTCCTCCTCTTCCTCTCTCTCTCACACACACGCATCGCAGGAACTTATATCCAATGCCGACATGGACGCTGCGATTGAGAAGAGGGGTGACATTAATATATCAAAAGGCTTGAGGTGAGACAAGGGGAATGGGGAACGCGAAGGTCTCACGAAGAGCACATCAAGATCTCGCCAAGAAACTCGCAACTAAGAGCACTGCAACCTCCCACCCCCTCCTCCTCCACCACTAACCCCCTTCCTCCAGCGAGGCAATGTTCCTTGACGCCGCCTCTACAAAGTTCACCCAACCAGGCAACGAATCCCGTTCCTATGCGGCCCAAATAGACACCGGTGCGGCCACCATTAACATGACGGACGTCGTAGCGGCGCTGGGTTTCAGGAAAAACCCAAGAGATAAAAAATGGGTCCCGAGGAGAATGAGAGAACAGGTGAGCAAGAGTGTGTGTGTGTGTGAGAGAGGGAGAGCGTTTACAATCAGCCAGCCAGCAGCAACGCCCAACCCTAAGCCCCTCCTCCTCTCTCTCCACCACCCAACCCTCCAGTGGATTCTCCTAATAGCTGGTCTCCTCCCCAAGAATCATCGCGACCGTCTCTTTGCTCCTTCGCCCTCTCCATTCTTTACCCCACCTACCCTAACCTCCAGAGAGCGCGACAGCCTAAACATGTCACCCATAGGATTCGTAAGCTCCAGACCGAGCAGTCGACCAGGGAGCCCAAGCGAAACGCTGAGCGGTTACTTTTCGGGACTGACGACCAAGGGAAGGTGAGGACAACACTGGCAAGAAGAAGAATGAGCACGACAAAACTAGCACTAACGTCGCAATTCTTTACCCCACCTCTCCCCCCTTCCCACCTCAGCAACAACCCCATTCAAAAGCCCAGATTCGTAAACACTGCCCCTTCGACGCTTCCGAAGGACAGCCTCGCCACTTCTTCCAAGCTCTCAACTAGCACCATGAAAAAGAGCAGTTCTGTGAAGGAGATCCTCATGCGCAAGCGCCCTCGTTCCCGCGCCGACGGTCGTCTCTCCACCCTCAGTCGTGGTGACGCCAGGAACAACCAAAGCGTCGAGCTCGCCATGGGCATCGTGCGCGCCACCACGCCACACAGCACCATGTCCAGCCCCATAATGTCAAGCCCCATCAGGCCGATGACGAGCAGCGCTACCCTCTCGACGACCTCATCCTTCGCGGACTTTATGGGGGTCTCTTACCAGCCGCCGCACTCGACGTCCAACTTCGGAGGCGCTCCCAGCAGCTTGGGGGGCTCGCTCTCGGGTACTGTCTTGAACCCTCCCAGTTCCCCCGTTTTTGGTTTCAGCAGTAAGAGCACCCATAACTCCCTAGGGAGTATGATCAGGAACACGTCCCTCCTCCAGGACCAGCAACTCAGGGGGGTTAGGGCGTGGGAGACGAAGAGGGCGAGGGAGAGTAGGGGGGAGAGGAAGCCGGTTTTCAACACAGTTTGTGGGAAGGCCACGGTCAGTTCCAAGTGGAGGTGAGAGTGAGGGAAGGAGAAGGGAAAAAAGATTCAAACAACTAACTGAATAACTAACTAATAAAACATTTCCAATCGGCTCGCAGGAGGCAGCAAGCGCAGAATGCCGTGGTCACGCTGCAGGACAATAAGGGGTGGAGTAATAAGATGGACGCCTTCGAGAAGAGGCTGGAGGCCGGGGAGAAGGACACCCGGGACTGGTTGGTGAAGCATTCGCTGAATAACTTCAGTGCCCTCAATCACGCGAATGACATACAGAAGGACAAGGTGGTGGCGAGTAGGTTCCAGAAGGGATTCTTCGGAAAGAGCAATCAAGGGAGTTTCGAAATCGACGAGGAGAAGCCCTACAAGCACGAATTCCGGGACTGGAAAAGACTGCCTGTCTTTTACAATTGAACTTCACAATTGTGGATAAGATAAATGTCATGGTTCTGACGCTGAAATGAGAAACGCAGCACTTTTACGCACCCTTGGCAAAACCAAAAAATCGCTGAACCCTCTCAACGCTGCTCCTTCTCCTCCCGCTTTTGAGCACATTGCTTATTGGAGAAAAGCGGCCATCGTCAGCAACCCCTTCTCCCCTCCCCTTCCTGAAGTCCTCTAAAATCTCCTTGAAGTCGTCCACAATGTCCACAAAAGTCGTCTCCCACTGCAACTCCAAAGGCATCTGGTCCTCTCTACTCGTCGCGTTGCCCTCGAAATTCAAAACAATGTTGTTCCCTTTTTCTGCTGCGACTCTGAGAGCCGAATTCAGCTTGAACTTGAAGTGCTCATTGGACGTATGCTTCGACACGATCCTCAGCACGATCAGTATGATCCTTCCAAGCCTGTTGCTCAGGTCACGCATTACCGTGTTGTCGCCCTCCTCTTCAGAAGAAAATTCCTCAAATTTGGCACCCCCGAACAGGAGCAGCTCCTTTACCATAAACACGAGCTCCTGAAGTATGACCATGAACTTGCACTTCACTCTCATGAGCTCGCTGTTGAAGTGGATGAGAAGCGGCTTGTGCCTGTTGTCCTTTGAGAGTCCTTCTCCCCTCAAACCGGCCTCTGTGTTTTCGTGGCCATCCGCCTTCCAACAACTTTTGATCAGGTCAAGTTCAACCATACCTATCGTCTTTTGCTCCATCATTGCGAGAGGGTCATACACCACCTTCGACCTCATGTTCTGAAAGAAGCCCTTCAACTTCACCTGCTCGAACCCCTCATCCCCCTCCCCCTCCCCCTCTCCCTCCCCCCCCCCTTCCCTCCTGCTCTCTTCTTTCACAAGCTCAAACATGAACCGCTTTCGCCTCCTCTCGCCGTCCAATTCGCCCTGCTTCACGGTGGTGAGGTAATTCCTCGTCAAAAAATCCCCAAGGGTGAGCGGGAGGGAGGGGGAGGCTAGAATCTCAACGTTTCGCATGTCTATGAGAAGGTCAGCGGGCGATGGTCCGCTGGTCTTAGCCTCGACATTGTTCACCGATGCCTCCAAAGAGCACGACAGCCGGCTCAGATGGTTGCCAAGAATAAGAAAGCTCCTGCGACGAGCGTGTATTGATGAGTTCATCGCCTTTGTTGTCTTGCTTAGATTATTGCCCATTTCTCACCTCCTTAATGGAATTAGAACACCGTTGACGCTCCTTCGGACCCCTGAAAGTAGGTTGTCAGGTTTCGCCTTCATCTCTTTCTTGTCATGTTCGCTAAGCTCTTCAGTCTCGTCGTAGACAACCCCTCTTCCCCCTAAACTCTCGTAAATCATCCTGCGACGAGCGTGTATTGATGAGTTCATCGCCACTGTTGTCTTGCTTAGATTATTGCCCATTTCTCACCTCGTAAAGAAATTGGTTAGCCCCTTGAGTGCAGGCTGCGACTCCAAACTCACGTCTATGTGGTGTAGCTCCAACTTTATATCAATAGGATTACGACTAATGTGCGTCGCGTGTTTGCAGAATAGCGTCTCGAAGTCGATTATCGCGTCCTCGCTAGGACTATTTATCTTGCAGAAGGTGTCGTATGCCTTTTGCCAAATCTTGATCAGATCAGGAGCGACGGCCTTGTTGTTCTCGTGGTTAACTTTCGACTTGACATACTTTGCAAGTCTTGCTGTGGAAGATAGGTCTACCTTGGCAAAATTGCTGGCGAAGGAGACGAACGAGATTGCCTGGTCCCTCGTAATATTTAAAAGATCCCGCCCCCTGATGCTACACTCATTGTCCTTGTTGCAAATATTGGCCTCAAGGTCCCCAGCATGTGGGCCAGACACCGAGAGAGTGCCATAAACAGAGTTCATGCGCTCCGGCTTGACCTTTTCAAGGTATCTCCCGAGCTCGTGCGGCAAGAACTTCTTTAGGTTGGAGGCAATTAGGAGCTTTAAGACTTGCTCGACGATGAAGCGGATCAGAGTCTGTGGCGGCTTGACAGAATTCCCACTTGTCGTCGTCATCCGAGGCTCAATCTTCTTTAAACTGATCCGCAAACCAGACCCCACCTTCCAGGCCCGCCTCTTTGCCTTGAATGTCAATGGAACGTTCGACACGAACTCGCACCTCGCCGAGAAGGAATCCAGCTTGATTGATTTCGGAAAGTTGTCTGATCGCAGAAATAGCCCATCAGTTCGGAAACTCACGAAGCCCATCCCCGCCTGCTCACGGGTGTCCCCACCAATATTCATCTGGATCCCGACTGACGGAGCGTTCACCGTCTGCAAAGTAAATCGCGAAAGGGTCGTGTTAGTCAATGGTGGTTGGATGTCGTGGACTGTCTCTTTCTCCATCCTCCTCACCGACATCTGAAACGGCGCCATCAAGTTCTCCAGCCATATAGCCTCGACTCCGACCTTGAATCCGGCGCCGACGAGTTTGATGCTGCATTCAGGGGGAATAGTCTGAAGGCGGGCTGAGTCGTACTCGGCCTCTGCAGCGTCAAGCGCTTTCTGACAAG
This sequence comes from Triparma columacea, assembly GCA_030267965.1. Classification (NCBI taxonomy): domain Eukaryota; class Bolidophyceae; order Parmales; family Triparmaceae; genus Triparma; species Triparma columacea. The sequence goes on from BRYA01000231.1 coordinate 69,777, forward strand.
TCCAGCAGTCGCCCAATGTCTCCAGCGAATCAAGCTCCTTCCTCAACGCATCAGCCCTCTTCGCGAGCATATTCGCGCGCTTTTTCATCGAAGGCTTTTCAACTTTCCACCGAGCCTTGTTATCCTCCTCCCTCATTGTTATCATTTCGTGAATCGAAAGGAGAGCCGCCTTGAGCATAAGGAGCCTATCAGCCTCGGCAATCTCGGACAACAGCGCAAGATCCTTGTAGTGGACGTAATTCGGCTTGAAAGACAGGAAGTCCGACTCATGAGGCTGATGGAACAGGTGGATTGCGATAGCCCTCATTGTCTGACTGAAAGGTATGGAGCTATACGAGTGATTTGAGACTTCCGAGATAGCGAGGTCGGAACCTGTCAAATGAGGGCAGATAACATTGGCTATGTCCCCAATAACATCCCTATTTACACTGGGAGATCCTGGAGGAGGAGGGAAAGCCGAGAAACCCACTTCCTTGATTCTCTTTATTACCGGATGATTTTGGACGCTCTTAAACCTTAGCACCCCGCTGTTGCCTAATGCGTCCGGAGATAACAGTGACTGCAAAACGTTGACTGCATTGTCTAGATAACTGCTTTCTCTGCTCATAAAGGAGAAAATATCCTCCAGATCGGACCATCATGAGGTTCGGAGGACTGTTCTGGGAGTTCTCATATAATTTTTTTGAGGATTCTCATATATTTTCTCACGCTGAGAAACACAGATCGTAAAATTGGTGAGTTGTCGGGGGATAGAGAGATTTATCTGATTTTTGTGAGGGTAAACGAAAGCACAGACACGTCTGTGGGAAAATTCTCAAGGCTCAACCGAGAGGTCCGGTCGATTGCTTTTACAACGGGGCGCTCTCCCGGTGTGTTTTTGAAATGCGGAGTCCCGTCACTAGACAATAACGTGCGTCTGGGGGTTATATTAAAGGGGAAGCGGTCACGGATGGAACCTTAAGAGAGGAGGAATGGCTGTTAAGAGCAAGGGCTTTAGCGAGCTGCAATAATGACGCACTATACGAATGTACCAATTTACGACATCTTCACTCACACCAAATACGCCGCTCCGCCACCTTTTTTTACGCACGTCGATCGTGAACGCATGATTTTCAGCACCCAATCAAAATCGTCATGGAGGGCGAGGTTGAAGCAGATGAGGGAGTCGTGAATGGCGCCGGCAAGACCAACTATGCCTCCGAGCCCCACTCAGGCCCCAATCACACACCCTCCGCAATACACGGTCCCATAGATATCGATTACTCAGCTCTTGGCCCCGAACAAGCCGAACTTGTCAAGCTTCTGGATGACCGAGGAGCCGTTGAAGGCCTCATCGACAACTCTACCGGCGCCGATGTGAAGATTATGGAGCTCGCTGATGTCTTTCACGACGAGCGCGACAAGAT
>BRYA01000232.1:528-28042 GCA_030267965.1 Triparma columacea
TGCGTACCCGTCTTCCCTCCCCCCCCCCCCTCTTTAGTTCCCCTCGTTGAGCTCTTGGCATCTCTCCTCAAGTGACTTCTTGAGTGTGGGTGAGACGCCGTTCTTGTCAAGGTAAATGTCAGCGAATGAGGAACCGAGGGTGGGACCGTTTATGGTCCCGAGGGAGGAACCGTTTACGGTCACGGTTAGGGAATCAGGACTACAGTCAAACTGAAAGGAGGGAAGGGGGGGAGGGGGGGGGGTTAAAAAGTGGAAATGTTGACATGTGTGGGGTGGCCGGTGAAAGGCCCTCAAAATGGTTGTTTGGGATCCGTTTGCTCGTTGCTGGCGTTGACTTCATTGCATGTGTCTCCGACATACATCTCCCTCTCACCTGGAAGACAGTCCCCTTCCCCCCCTTCCCTCCCCTCAGAATGGTGTCCTTAACCTCCCCCAGTTCCCCCTTATACCTTGTCCCCAGGCTGTCGCAGAGTGCGTTCGCCATCTTCTCGCTGCTGACTTTGAACGTTACCTTCATTAAGAACGTCCTAGCACCCTCACCACCCGTGGAGAGACGGAGGGAACGGTAGAGGTTCGAGATGGGGGTGGTGAGGGAGGAGGAGGGGGCGTACATGGAGAGCGCGTAGGCCTTTATGGGACCCTTCTTTCTAAGAAAGTGTGGATGGGTGATGTTTGGATGGGTGAATGTGAACGTGTGAGTGGGATAATTAGGTTGTTGACTAGGTTGGATCTTGATGTCATTGAATAAAAGTTGATTTACCTTATACCCCAACCTTGAATATCCATACCATTTAGTTTTGATGGGAAACCATATTCGTTAGCTGTTATGCTGATTATCAAAACGATGAGTATGATTAATTTTAGCATCCCTTCCCCAAATGAGGTGTCAAAAAAGGGCCCACTGGGCTGACAAACAAAAACTGGGATTTACCCAGTTTTTATCCGATTCGGACAGATCCCCCATGGTACAGGCTGCGTGTAGTAGTAGGTAGCCTACCTTCCGTGAAAATATCCAAAATAAAAACTTGGTAAAACACAGTTTTTATTGAAAAAAAGTCAGTGAACAAGATGTTTTTTGGATGACACCAAAACATTCTTTCACCATTGAACCCTCTTATCTCAACCGTTTATCCCCAATATCTAAATATTATCGCAGAAATGTAAGATATAAGATATTTCACTATACAACAACAACTTATAACCCCATAAATGACCCACAACCCACAAATATCAACCTCAACGTCCGCCTCATCGCCTCCCATTCTCACCCAAACCCTTTCCCCCCCTTCCCCCCCCTTCCCCGCCACCCCAGATGATGTGCTCTACCAAATCATTCATCCTTCGCTCGCAGGTTGGGAAAATCCGTTTGGTAGGTTCCTACTTTGGTCCAAGAAAGCCAACCTTGCTCTCTCGTTGGACCTTGTCAGAACTTCCCACAACTTCAACGATGGGGTCCACGTCCTTAGGCGATACCCCCATCGTGACGAACAACTTCTCGAAGAACTCATTTAAGTCAGGGAAGATGACAGTGAGGGAGATATGGGGAGGGGAGAGGAAGATGATGGAACTTCATTACTCAAAAGACTTGGAAGCTAACGCAGAAGCCAACTGGTCATCCTTACTGAAGCAACATGGGAGAGGAAAGAAGGTCGGTCGCTTCGGTCGAGATTCTCCAAATCGTCAATTCTCCTCCTCCTCGTCCCCCCCACCTCCAAACCAACACATCACGAGCGCCGAAAGGCTGAAGATAAGGTTGATGACAGAGTACGAAGACAGGTGCTTCTGGAGAGGACTCATGGGGATGGTGGAGAGCGACAGCTTGGTTCCACCCAGCGCGCTAAAGTGCGCGCTCAACGAGGAGGAGGAGGAGGAGGTGGAGGTGAGGCGAGGGGGGTTCGGTAGTATGTTTGACCCTGAAAAACAGGAGGAGAAAAGGGTCGAAATAAAACGATCTAACCACCAACCTCGCCCCCCCGCAGAGCGAATCAAAAGAATCGCTGAAGTATAGCGACAGCATCACCGGAGATACCAATGACCTCGCGGACTGGAAATTCTAGTTCCATCTTAACCAGCCAGGAAGTTCTAGCTCCCTCCTCACCTACATATACACACTACATATACACACTACATATACACACACCCTCTAATCAAAGGCCCTCTCCGTTATACATGAATCCCCCCCCAGATCCCCCCATTTTTGTCAATTCTCTTCCCTAGCATACCAGCTCTTGAAGACCTTGTGTATCCTCTCCTCCCTCCCCTTCCATCCATCCCCCTTAATGTACTCCTTCTTCCACGCCTCGAATTCCCCCAGCGCCCCCTCCACCACCCTCACGATCTCCTCAACCTTACCCTCCTCAAATTTACACCTCCCCCCCCCCATCGCCAACGCCTTACAAACGGCGTCCTTGAACGCCCCCACAGTCACCCCCACCGTGTCCCTGTGATCAATCCCAACGACCTCCCCCTCCACCTTAACCCACTTTTTCCAGTTCCCTAAAACCCCCCTCAAGAACTTAACGTCGTCAAATTCCCCCCCCTTCACACCGGCAGAGTACTCACGCCAAAGAACGACGTCGACGGGATCCCTCTTCCAGTTAATCGCTATGAAATTATCCTCCCCCTCCCCCGATCCACCGCACACGTCAAGAAGGGATCCTGTGGGTGCCCAACCTCCAGCGTCTAGGGCAAGGATTGGGGACGGGGATTTAAGGGGGTAGTAAGAGGTTACGAGGGTGAGCCAGGTATCCCAGTCTGACTTGTAGGACTTGACGGTTGAGGGGGGGGGTGAGAATAAGGAGTGTGCGTTATGGTGTGGTATAGGGGAGGGGGGAAGATTTAGGGAGGATGATAGGAGGGTTGAGAGGATGTAGGAGTCTAGGGTTAGGTGGGGGGAGAGGGAAGGGGACCAACCTCCAGGCATTGAGGACGTGAGGATGATGAGAGTACACCAAGGGAGGGGAAGGGAGGAGGAGGAGGAGGAGGAGGGAGGGAGAAGAGGGTAGACAGTGGTGGTCAAATGGGTAGAGGCTGGGTTGTCGTACACGGAATCGTACAGCGCCGAAGCAGCTGAGTCGGGGGGGAGGGGATCGGGGGGGTGGGGTATGGCGTCTTGGCCAAGGTTCGGGTAGACCCCCATGGCCTTGTCACGGTCGGAACCAACCATGGCGGTGAGGGTGGAGGTTAGGGAAGATATAGTGGACTCGAGAGCGGAGATTCGGGACTCGAGGGAGGAGCAGGTGGAGGGAGGGGGAGGAGAGGGAGGAGATATTGGATCAGGTGATACAGGGGGGAGGAGAATTGTATATAGAAGATATGGAAGAAGGACATGGGAGAACCCACGCATGGCTAGCGTTAACACCTGTCGATGACAACTCGAGATCACGAGTTTTTGCAATTAATGGAAAGGGTTGAATTGGAGTGGGCAACTGAATAACTGTAATTGGGCAAGCGAGCAAGTTGATTGTCCGATTTACACTACTCTGAGAATTCGTAAATTTTACGTCTTACACCTATCCTCCTCCTTTTATTGATGGTCCCCCGTGTCTTAAATGCTGTCATTCTCCTCCTCATCACATCGCTAGTTTCTGGCGACACCTATAAACTCCAGGATGGAGTGATTTCAGTGAAGCTTAACTCGGAGACAACTTCTCCATCTGTCCTCATTTCCGCCACCACCAGTACCGGAGATGAGGTCCCTTTACTATCGTCTGTCACCTCGTCCTCCGGAGAGACCCTTCCGCTGTTTGCAACCGCCACAAGCAAAGTATTGAAGGGTCCTGTCGATGACACCTTTTATGTGCTCGAGGAGAGGACGAAGTGGCACAGCAGGACGGACTCTATGAGCATCGACTCGGTCGATGAGTCCAACCTCCCGGAGAGTCTCGCGTTCTCTGGTGAGATGTTCAGGGACGGGAGCAGGGAGGACACCAAGGTCCCCTACACCATGACGATCAAAGGAGTTCAGGGGAACCAGTTCGGGAAGGGAGCCAGCGTAGACTTCAAGCTGGAGGTCGAGGACGGCCATGCCAACCGCGTGTACATCACCGCGGCCTCTCCCTCCGACGAGAAGATCTTCGGCCATGGCATTCAGTACTCGTCTGTGAACCACAAGAACAAGAGGGTTCCGATCTTCATTGCGGAGGGGGGCATTGGCCGGGGGCTCCAGCCCATCACAGGCTTCCTCAACGCGTTCGCTGGAGGCGCCGGGGGCGATGAGTTCACCAGTTACGGCTGCAAGCCCCAGTTTGTCACTGACACCAGGAGGGGTGGCCTTCTCTTTAACACCGAGGGGAGCGTCTGGGACTGGGGGGCCGAGGGCGGGGAGGCGGTGGAGGTCGAGGTCTTCGGGTACCCGGTGGAGGGGAGACTCTTCATGTGGGAGGACTCCCCAGCGGAGTATGTGGAGATGATTACTGAATACACTGGAAGAATGAGTCCCCTCCCCGAGTGGACCCAGGAGGGGGCGATCATCGGCCTCGAGGGAGGGTCTGAGGTAGTAGAAAGTAGCATGGACAAACTCATCGAGGCGGAGGTACAGATGGTCGGACTTTGGCTCCAGGATTGGTCGGGCCTGCACCATGCCTACGATGGCGACAGGCTACTCTGGGATTGGAAGCTGAGCGAGGAGCAGTATCCCGATTGGTCGGGTTTAAGGACTCGCATGAATTCTCTCGGGATCAACATGCTGACATACATCAACCCTTACTTTGCGTCGAACCTCGACAACGGGGAGGACAACTCTCAGTTTGCTGAGGGCGATGCCAACGGGTACTTCATCAAGAACAGCAACAACGAGACCTACGTCATGAAGAGCGGGAGCATCCGCTTTGGTTGCCTCGACGTGACAAACCCAAACGCTGTCGAGTGGATGAAGGACATCATCAAGGAGAGGATGCTTGACGAGGCGGGAAGTATGGGATGGATGTCCGACTTTGGGGAGGCAGTTCCTTACGACGGTGTCATGTACTCTGGAGTTTCTGGGGCTGACCACCACAACGAGTACCCGGAGATGTGGCAAGCCCTGAACTATGATGCCGTTAGGGAGGCAGGGATGGAAGACGATGTCGCTTTCTTCTCGCGATCAGCTTGGAACAAGAGTCCTGGGAACGCCCGCGTCTTCTGGCTCGGAGATCAGCTCGTCACCTTTGACGACAAGGACGGGCTCCAGACCACTGTCATCGCCCAGCAGAGCGGAGGCCTGTCGGGCCACTCCATCGCCCACAGCGACATTGGCGGCTACACCGTGGCGGATTACCCCTTGGCGCACTACCACAGAAGTCCCGAGCTTCTCAAGAGGTGGAGCGAGTGCGAGGCCTTCAGTGGGAGCATGTTTAGGACCCACGTCGGCAGCTCTTTCGAGGACGAGGACAGCCAGGCTTGGCATGACGACGTTGTGGACCACTTTGGAGTCTTCAGCAAGGTCTTTGGCTATCTCAAGGAGTACAGGCTTGAGCTGATGCAGGTTGCAGAGGAGAGGGGCTTGCCCCTCGTTAGGTCGATGTTCTACCAGTTCCCGGACGACCCCGCCGTCTGGGACGAAGACCTCATGAAGGAGCAGTTTATGTTTGGCGACGACTTCCTCGTTGCACCCGTCTTCCAGGAAGGGGCGGTAGAGAAGAACGTCTACTTCCCAGTTGGGGGAGGGCAGTGGATTGGACTGTGGGACGGCAGCGTGTGGAACGAGACCGTGGACTACGCCGGAGTGGCCACCGTGGCGGCACCCATAGGAAGGCCACCTGTCTTCTACAAAGAGGGCAGTAAGTGGGGCTCCAATATGAGAAAGTGGGTCATAGATCAGGGGTTTGGAGTTTGATGGAGGGAAATTAGCGCAGGCAAATGATAACACTATCTGCAGAGTTGTGGCTTATATATAACACGGAGAGAAGATAAGGAGACGCTGTATTATGGTTGGGGAAGGGGGGGAGTTTTGGAACGTTTTGAATAATAAGAGAGGAGTAAACGGTAGATTGAAGGCGGCCACAACAACAATGTTGTATGGTTTCAGCGCGTCGCTACCGCGTCGTCTCCCGCATTTTAGGGTTAGATAAAGTACAGTTCATGAGTAAAAAATTGTATTTTTCTTACTTGCACATGGACACATGGAGCTTAAGGGAAAACTTCCCCATACGCAGCCAACCATTCCTCAGACTGAACGCTCAATACGACCCAGTGGGGCCCACTGACACATGAAACGGAAAAACGGAAAAATACAATACGAAGATGATGCTTAAACTTTCGATTACTTCTATAAATTGTATAAGAATCAAATCACTTATCTTTGTTGCAATGTTAAAATTCTAATTTATATTTGAAAAAATACACTTTTTTGATTTTATACATTTCAAGCATATTTTTTTATCGAAATCATTTTAAAATATTCAACATCAATAATGTCATACATATATAATAATTGATTTACAAATACTATTTTGAAAAATACGTTATTTGCGCGTCTCATTTTAAGTTTCCCAGTACAAAAAGCCTACATAAATATTAAACTTGTTTTAAAAACATGTGTTTAATATATGAAGAATTAAATACATCATTATCGCCTTCAAAAAATAGCCTTCAGTCAAATTGACACAAAACTGACTATTACAAACACATTGCAAGACCTGGAGCCGTATATAATCCGACATCCACCCATAAATAGCCTGTTTTTGTCACCGGTCCCTAATTTGTCAGCAATCTCGCAACCTAAGCATCTTTTCTGTTGTCTGCCAGGTTATTGACCGAACTTTGCGTCCCGCGTTCCTTTCTCTTGACGGACAAAATCATGGACAATTTACCTCCAGTGGTCCGAGAGTGCATTGCAGCGGGGGTGGGGTGCTCGATTGCCGACGGTTCTCTGAATGCTTTGGAGGTGACCAAGGTTAAGTTGCAGCTCGACAGCATAAAGAGTCCAATCTATCCCCGGTATCCCCCTTCGTTGATTAGACAGGTGGTAGCGGAGGATGGCATGTGGAGGGGTTTGATGGAGCCTGGACTTGGGGCAACAATCCTGCGAGGTTGCACATACGTTGCCTTCAGGATTGGGCTCTACTCCAGTGTGAGGGATGCAATAACGAGGGGCAGACCTACGACGTTTTCCGACCAGCTCCTCGCTGGAGCTGTCACGGGTGGCATTGGATCTATGCTATTTTGTCCGATCGATGTTGTGCGAGTTCGACAGCAGAGCGATGCTGGGACCGTCAGCAAGTCAACCGGGCTGATGAAGACGGGGCTTCGCAAGGGCAAGATTCCACGCCACAAGCAGACCCTTTCGGCGTTCGGTGAGATCGTGAGGAGTGAGGGCGCCCTCGGTCTGTACAAGGGCGCCCAATTTACCATTGCGCGCGCGGCGTTGCTGAGCGCTTCCCAGTTGGCAAGCTACGAGTCTCTCAAGGGTGCCTCGCGAGAGATGCTCAATCTGGAGAAGGAGTCAACCCCACTACACCTGGTCTGTGCTCTAACATCTGGACTCATCGCCCAAACTTGCATAATGCCATTCGACACTGCACGTTCTTATTTTATGGCGGCAGAGAGTCCAACATTTTCCTCGCTCATCGCACTGTGCCAAAAGGAGGGCGCGTTCAACTGGGCTTACCGGGGCTACGCTGCAGCTTGCGCAAGGCAAGGCCCCATAATGCTTTTCCAGCTTCCCCTCATCGAGAAATTGAGAGAACTCCTCGGGGTTGGCTACTTATGAGACCAGCCCCCTTTAGGACAATAGAAAAAACAAATTGTAATTCCAAAATTAAAGCTGAACCGACTTACTTGCCTCTAACAACACCATGCTATAAGGGGTGGCGATAATGTGGAAGATTACGTGGCCCCAGCCCTTTATATATTTGGATGTCATGAAGCAGAGGAAACAAAGGAAACCAAAGCCCAAGCCTTTGACATAATTTGCCATGTCCCCCCGTAGCAGAATGGGGAGGAGGTACAATTGAATTGCAGGCTGGAGGCGCATCTGGACAGGCTTCCCGAACGAATTTTGACCCCCTGACCACAAGCACCACGCAGCGTAGGCGTTCAAGGGAAGCAGGACCAGCGCGTAAGCCTTCCATCCGCTCAAGGCGTACGAATATATAGAACAGACAAAGTGGATAGCCGACTGGTCCAGACAGCGCCAGCGATTGTTAATGCGATCCTCATCTAACTTCATGCCCTGCCTGAAATGATAAATGACAGAGAACGGGCAGTGAAGGGCTGTGGAAGCAATCGCCAAAAGTGGCGCGCTCCCTAAGATCTCCTGAATTGAGGAAGGGAGGGGATGACCATCGTTCACGAAGTAATCATGACAGAGCGCCATCAAAGGAAATAGCATTGAAATTGCGTTAAGATACTCCTGAAGCGGGGTCATTCCAACGCTGATGTTCGTCTCCGACCCGAAATCTACGATGCTACTCCCCTGTTTTTGCAATTGGGGACGTGGAGGCTGCTTCTTTGAGGACTTGGAGGCCTTAACGGACCTTACTCTTGGTTTCTTCTTCGTCGATTCAGTCTTTAAGGCTTTTGAAGGCCCCCTCGGTTTCTTCTTCGTCGACTCAGTCTTTAAGGCTTTGGAAGGCCCCCTCGATCTCGATCTCCCCGTCTGAACCCCCCCCCTTCGAGTAGACACCATGGATCTTTTGGCTTTATTTTGGGCAAAATACTCACACCTCTATTTTCCTTCCAACCAACGACTTACGCGCCAAAATCACTGATCCATAACACATTCTCTCCTCCAACTATCTCCTTAGCTTCCTCATTCCTCTCGAATAAACCCTCCATCTCATCAATTGCCCACCGCTCCCGGATGGCTGTTCCGACTTCCCAAACCTGCCACCTCCTCCTGTCGCTTGTACAAAGTCTTGTATTTATTGCGCTTTGCGTCTCTATCCCACCCGCTATCCAGCCTCTGAACATCCGCCCGATCCCTCTTCTCAATATCAGTGTGGGATCTGATGGCGAGACAAACACATACATTCATGTCAAGGACCTGGCGTTGATGAACCCTTATCTGCCTGACTCTGAGGTGACCGTATCGGGTTTTATGCTTGCAGTCATATCGTTTGTCCTGCCGGTTTCGACGTTTCTGTCTGTCTGGCTTTGTTTTACCAGGAGACTGTCTTCATCTGCAGGGGAAGAGGATCGTTTGATGAACTTGGAGGAGGGCGACGGTAGTAAGGTCGGCAAGAGGCGACATGATGGCAAAACTGACTTCCTGCTCATCTTAACAGCCTACTTTTATGCCATGGGAACTACTCTCTTAATCACGGACTGGGCAAAGCTTTATGTTGGGCGCCTCCGCCCCAATTTTTACGCAATCTGTGACTACAATGATGAAACCAACCAGTGTGACGCGGACGAAAGTCGCCAGAATGAAGGTCGTTGCAGCTTTCCATCTGGGCATTCCTCCTTGTCTATGTCAGGTTGTATGATGCTATCACTATACCTTTCTTTCAAGTTGACGAAGACCAAGAAAGGGAACAAACTATTGAGGGACAAGTGCTGTGGCGATGACTGCGCGGACTTCTCGTTCCCTGAGTGCGTCTACTACGTTTTCCTTCTTCCAATCTTTCTCGCTCTCTTTGTCGCATGTTCCAGGGTCCACGACAATTGGCATCACCCTTCCGATGTTATCGCTGGCGCCCTTATTGGTGGTCTATCTGGGTGTTGGGCGTTTTATCAGTTCTATTTCAGGAACCTTAACGTTACCTTTCAGTCCCCTCCCTTCATATTTTCAATCTTCAATTGCTCGTAGTTTACTTTGCGCACCGAATAAAATCATAGAGATCAGACTTACTTTCCAAACAAAAATAAAAATATTTACCCATCCCCCTCCTCTGCTTCCCATCGAACTCGTACCTCCAAGACACGTTGTCTCCAAATTCCCTCATCAATCACTCCAGTAGTCCTTGCAGTGTACACAGCACGCCTCGCCCTATCGTCTTTCTTCTTATATTGCACATACTTTGCAACCAGCACAAAATCATCCCTTGTTGGAGTTGCCCGTGGATCACGGGTGGTGCTGGTAGTGTGGGTTATGGACGGAAAACTGGAGTAGTCCGGTGTCTCAGACGATGCGAGGTAAGTGTCCATTCTGCGTTGGCGAGGGGCGTGAGGAGGGACGTGCGAAGTGGAATGATTTTGGTTAGGGTTGCACAGGCGAAGAGTGGAATATTGCTTGCGACTACAACAGCAACAACAACGTTGCGACGTACTTCGAATCTAGTTCATTGACCACATAATCATCCATATGCTCGCACATCAAGCTGAAGTGCTTCTTACTAAACCTCTCTGGTGTATAGAGCCTCATCGTGGTCGCAGAAGTGAGGTAGTGAGTCGTTTTTGGAGGAAATGATGGATCATTAGCCAGTTCTGTCATACCAAAGACGCTACTTCTAACTACTAAAAGGTCTTCGTCGGTCCCAAAACCTTTTTATTGAGTTCGGATTGAGGCAAGGAAATTTGTTCACTCCAAGGAACATTCTGAAGCAAATTCCACCCACGTCCCCACAAAAGCCCCCGACGCTCTCAGCAACGTTTCGTAAAAATTACCGGGGTGCTACCCCTGCATCTCCCGTAAAACGTCTAGAAAAGGCGTGATCTATCAGAACAAATCTGGGTGTTTCCTTCCCCCCCCCCCAACCTAACCAGAGGATGAAACGAGCTCACCCGAATGATACAAGCTATCGCGACCAACAACCTCTTACTAAGAGGGCCGCACCTTCTCTAGCATCAATTACATATCAGGCAATGGAGAGCATGAACATAACCCAGGAGGGGAGAGGTGAGAGAAGTATGCAAAGGCGATAGTGGCACCCCCGAATCACTAATTCCCCTCCCCTATACCGCAGCCCCGTCACCGAAATCCCAGCCCATTCAGAGGGATGAAGAGAGTGGTGAGGTGAGAGTTTGAGCATCTTTGAGGCTGCGAAATCTACCCACTCTGAAATCTCCCACACGAGTCCACGCTTCCGAATTGACCCCCTCCCCCCCCCCCCCCCGCCATCCACAGGGCCAGACACACCTTGGATTTGTCCTCGACGAATCACCAACTTCCTGCGATGATGGACAGAAAAATTCCAAACGGAGCCCGACAATGAGAGCGCGGATAAAGCCTCCCTCCCCCGCGAAAGAAAAGAAGACAAGGACGAGGTCAATGGATGTGTCATAAAATAGAACCATTTGATTTGAGGCCAAAATAGAGAATTATCATCCAACTTCAACAAGAATAAGAATCACCACTTCTCGACCTTGTTCTTTTTGAGCCATTTCGTTGTTGAGTCGTCAACCCAGTCATTCATGAAGCTAAATGTCTCGGGGTAACTTCCGTCATCGAGGTCTTCAAAAGTTTTCTGGTGGGACCGGCCAAAGTGGTTGTGTTGCGCGACTTTTGTCTTTCTACTGTTGAAGTAATCGGTGTTATTTTCATGGTCCTTGGAGTGAATCACAATTTTCTCCCCGTCCGCCCCCTCCTCAGTGTGCTCCCGTTGTTTTTCCCTCGCCGCCCTCCTCTTCTTGTATTGTTCCATGTCGTCCATAACCAAGTCAAGACTGTCCCCCTCTTTTCCCTGGTCGTCTTCGTCGTCGTGATCCTCATGTTCGTCCTCACTCCCCCCGAAGATCATTTTTTGCCACGATTCACTGTCGTCATGGAAGCTGAACGAATCGCGGGCGAATAGTGAAGAGATACGTGCTGCCTTGACCTTAACTTTGCCAACCTTCTTCTTCAATTCTTCCTTCTTCTTTATGTCCGCCTTTATCTCCGCCTCCCTGTAAGAGTGCGAGGGGTGTGAGGGGGGGAAGGAAACAAACAAAGGCGGCAATAATATCAACAATTACACACACACAAGAGCCACACCCAAGAGCCACATCCAAGGCACAAAACTCACCTTATCTTCCTCATTATTTCTTCCCTCTTTTTCACTTCTTCCGGGTCCACCTTTTTCTCTAACGTGTCCATCTTCTTGATCCTCCCCTTGGGATCATGCTGCATCAGGTAAGAAAACCTGAGGGCCTCTGGACGTGTCATGAGCTCCAAAGTAGGCACAAGCCTGTGGTTTGGGCAAGGCTGCTTCCTATATTCAGTGGGATTGTACTGCTTCTTAACTAGCGGCTGCGCCTTAGTTGGCGATCCTTTCTGAGGTGATATTCCTGTAACCCCAACCGCCTCAGCGGGTGTAAGGTACATCATTCTGCTGTGGTATACGACTCCATTGGTGTTACGGTTTGACTCCCGTTGAATTTCTTGACGGAGCGTGTACGACATTTTTTAACTTGTGGGGTGAAGGGATGGGAGGGGTGAATTGGCTTGTCTCTTCCGCCTCAACAGAAGGGGCTCAACAATTTCTCTGTTTTGGGAAGTTTTTGCGGAGGAAGTGTAGCAGCAAGCCGGTAGATTAGGAGTTTGAGGGGCGACAGAAAGGGTCGGGGACACGCAGAGTAAGTAAGGGAAAAACCTTGGGCCCTTCTGTTGTGAAAGTCTCAACCTCCTCGCAAAATAATTGCGGAGAAAGACAAGGGACAAGGGACAAGGGACAGAATACTTCCATTGCAAAACAATTAACTATTTCGTTCACTTCTCCTTCGCTCACCCTCTAACCAATCGCTAACGTACTCGTAAACCGCGATTGTGCTCGCAGCCCCCGGTATGCCTCGAGCATAAGCCACCCCCCAGCTGTTGAAAAGCCTCCCCGGGTTCTTCCTGAAGATGTCATAAACTGCGCCCCTATCCTTCCCCGTCTGCACCAGCGTCTTCACGCTGTCCAGCGGCAGGGCCAGCGTCCAGAACGCGACGCCCGCGAACGCCCCCCTGGCGGACGGGGGCAGGGAGGGAAAGTTTTCACTGATTAGGGAAGAGGCGGAGAAGAAACCGCCGCAACCGAACACGTCGCGGAGCACGCTCCAATAGGCCCCCCGGTACATTGCGAGGACGGAGATTCTGCGGAAGGAGCTCAGCGTGCTCCCGTGTACAATTATGTTGCTTCTAATGTACTCTGTGGGGGTGACGAAGAAGAGCGCGTTTACCCCCCCAGCTATGCAGCCGTTCAAGAACGGATGGTTACCGACGTGAGACTGCAGGAGCGACACCGTCGTGAATATGGTAGATTTGTAAACTACCTGGGCAGCCAGCGGGATGCTGAGGCCAGTATAAAAGAGGTGCGGGCGGGATAACAAAGGGCGCACTATTTCCATCGTGGTTGGGGGCTTTTGGGCCACTGCGCCGGCTTGTATCTTGGTTCTAACAAAATCTAGGGGGTAAACAAGGAGGGTGGAGACGAATCCTGCCGAGGACCCTGCTGCTATGCTAATATCGAAGGATACCATGGTTTACCGCTGGGATTTATTAGCGAATCATTGTAATTGAAATTCCGTAGGGTATATATAATTGGGCAGTTTCGTGATATGCTGGGAGAAAAAGGGGAGGTTGAAAAAATGCAAAAATTGCAGTAAAGGTCAGGTGCTTTATTCTTCAAAACGAACGCATGACGGGAGCTCCATCACTGCTCAGGGCTCTAATATGTCTATCTTTCTTTGGTGTTACCTCCACTTTTTCAGCGAGTGTCCTTCCTGATAGATTGATGAGACTCTCGACGAGTCATCTCTCCAGTCAGAGGCTTCCGACACCCTCTCGAATATTTGATACCGCAAACTACAAGGATTCTCTCGCGAAGAGTAATCTGATATCCTCTCTGAAGGGCTCCAAGCCGTCCAAGAGGGTGGTTGTGATTGGTGGTGGTCTCTCCGGTCTTGCCTGCGCCAAGTACCTCGTTGACTCCGGCCACAAGCCCATAGTTCTCGAGGCTCGTCGTGTCCTCGGCGGCAAGGTGTCAGCCTGGCAGTCCCCCGACGGTTCCTGGGTCGAGACCGGCCTCCACATCTTCTTCGGGGCCTACCCGAACATGATGAACCTGTTCTCGGAGCTCGGCCTTCATGACCGCCTGCAGTGGAAGCCGCATAGGATGACCTTCGCGATGCCCAAGAAGCCTGGTACCTTCACCTCCTTCGAGTTCCCCCCCAACGTCCCCGCCCCGTTCAACATGGCTGCCGCAATCCTATCCAATAATGAGATGCTAGGCTTGGTGGAGAAGATACAGATGGTACCTGGCCTGCTCCCGATGCTCTTGGAGGGGCAAGACTTCATCGACGCTCAGGACGAGCTCAGCGTCGACGAGTTCATGTCAAAGTATGGCATGCCCGAGAGCGTTAAAGAGGAAATATTCATCGCAATGGGAAAGGTGAGAATGACCGGCGACTCTACCATTTGTTTAGTTTTCTCACCAACCAACGCCCATCGCAGGCGCTTGACTTCATGGACCCCGACAAGCTCTCTATGTCCGTGATCCTTACCGCCATGAACCGCTTCATAAACGAAGCCGACGGTTCGCAGACCGCCTTCCTTGACGGGAACCAGCCCGACCGCCTCTGCGCGCCGATGCGGGAATACATCGAAGAGCGAGGAGGGGAAGTTAGGACGGGGGTGCCGGTAAGGGAGATTTTGACGGGGGAGGGCGGACGGGTGGAGGGACTTTCAACGGACGGAGGCATGGTGGAGGGAGATTACTACGTGAGCGCAATGCCGGTTGATGTTATGAAGAAATTACTCCCGAAAACGTGGTCGGAGATGCCTTTCTTCACACAAATTAACGAGCTTGAGGGGGTGCCCGTAATAAACATACAGGTGAGGGCTGGGAAAGGTTTGGGGAGTGCAAAGCCCCTAGTAGCTAACACCAACATGTCGCACAGATCTGGTTCGATAGGAAGCTCCCTGCCCTAGATGGCCTGTGCTTCTCCCGCTCCCCTCTCCTATCTGTTTACGCAGACATGTCCGTTTGCTGCGAGGAGTACTACGATGAGGATAAGAGCATGCTCGAGCTGGTCTTCGCCCCCGCCACGAAGGCGGCTGGGGCGGAGAGGAACTGGATATCGGAGTCCGACGAGGACATTTTGGAGGCGACGCTGAAAGAACTGGAGAACGTATTCCCGGAGGATGTCAAGGATGAGGGGGGAGCGAAGGTTGAAAAGTATACTGTTGTCAGGACTCCCCGCAGCGTCTACGCTACGACACCGGGAAGGAACAAGTTCAGGCCATCCCAGAAGACCCCTATTTCCAACTTTGTCCTTGCGGGTGATTGGTCGAGCCAGAAGTTTTTGGGTTCTATGGAGGGGGCCGTGCTGGCTGGTAAATTAGCGGCCGAGGTCGTGGCGTCTGGAGTGGTGGACGAGGAAGGGGGATGGAAAGAGGGGGGAATTGGGAAAGAGGGGGGAAGGGGGATGGAGGGGGGAGTGGGGGATCCAATGGGGCTCAAGGGGAATCACCCGATCGCCTTCGGGGGAGGTCAGGAGGTCCTCGGCCAGGAGTGTTATCATCCATGAGAAAAATAGTGTTATCATCCATGAGAAAAAGAAAGGGACTGCTTTATTATGCCCCCCTCTCACTCGTCCTTCTTTCCCTTGACCTTTTCAAGGGCCTCATCGAAGTCAACCTCCTTATCAGCAGCATCAAACATCTCGAACATCTCCCCGAGGTCAAGGTCAAGCCCACCTTCCTCATCCTCAGGACCAGAGTAGACCACGGAAAAGCTTGTTCGGGGGGAGGCAATGGTGAGGCCACGAGAGAAGGCAGTGGGAGCTGATGAGGTAGGTAGAGAGGGGAAGGTGGCGGGTAAGCGCGTAGAACGGGCAAACAAGCGCGTATTGGCTCAATTCATACAGACAAACGCAACCTCACTGTTCTTCTCTCCAGTTTCTTTCATTCAGTTGTCAAAATCTCGCCTCCATAAACTATATACGCGTACCTATACTGAAACAACTGACAGTGGATATAGCAAGGAAGAGGGAAAGGACGCGGATCATTTTTTCTTGAGTTTTGGGCAAACTTGAGGGAAAAAAAGGCCCAATTCTAATCACAATATATGCTTACGCTCCTACTCTTTTGCATTCCAGTAGCCATGCCTCTTTCCGTACCAACGAATCTTGGTCCTATTGGACCTTTAGGCACTGGTAAGTTGTAATTTGAGGGGATGACCAGATCGAGGGAGAAGAAAGATTCCCCACTTACCCCCCCCTCAGTCGCAGCCAACGCAGCAGTGGCTGCAGGGAACATTATAAAGGATGCTTCGAAGGAAATTTCCTCAACATCTGTTACCAAGACAAAGGCCAACCCCAGAGACCTCTTAACCAAGACTGATCCCATCTGCGAGGCCGAAATAACGAGGATAATAAAGGAAACTTACCCATCCCATCTCATCCTGGGGGAGGAGGCAGTAGCCAGTGGTCCGGAGGCGAGCGCTTCCGCCTTGGATCACTACCTCAAGCTCGCCAAGAAGACCAACGAGCACCTCTGGATCGTCGACCCCCTCGACGGCACCACGAATTTCGTGCACTCCATCCCCATGTCCCTCCCTTCTGTGGCGTGCTTGAGCCCCGACGGGGAGGTGGTGGCGGGTTGCGTGTATGACGGGGAGAGGGAGGAGTGCTTTGTGGCGGAGGTCGGGAAGGGGGCTTGGCTTAATGGGGTCAGGATTGAGGTGGACAAGGGGACAGAGAATTTAGGGGAGGTGAGGAGCAAGTAGCAAAGGGGGGAATTGTCGTTTTATTCCGCAGATGTAAATATCACACAGTGACAAACCTGCAGCAACCTGCTGCCAAACGACCATAATGAGGAACTAACAACACCTTACCGACGCTGCTTCACCCGCCCCCCCTCCTTCTAACCCCCCCCCCCGTATTCTTCCACCCCCCCATCCCCATCCCACACTCCTCCTACGCAGTGCGTCCTCGCTATGGGATCTCCCCCCGGTGCCGAGTCACTCTCGATGAGCCTCCTTGGTATAAACGCCCTTATGCCCAAAGTCGTGAGTAGGGGGGGTTGAAAAAAGAAGTGTTGCACTGATTGATAAATTCCTCACCCCTCACCTCTTTCTTTTCGCAGCGCACCATCCGTATGTTCGGTTCCGCCGCCCTAATGCTCGCCTGGGTCGCCTGCGGCCGCCTCGGCGGCTACTGGGAGTACGACCTAAGCTCCTGGGACGTGGCTGCCGGGGGGCTGCTAATTAAAGAGGCAGGGGGGAATATGGGGGACCTGGAGGATGAGGGGGGGAAGAGGGAGGTGTTTGATATTAGGAAGAGGAAAATTATTGCGACTAACGGCATCGTACACGAGGAGCTGAGGGACGTGCTGAAGGATGCGGGGGTTATAAAACAGTAATTCTAAACGCGATTGGAAGCAAAACATTTAGCTGGGGGTTTCGGAGTCAAGAAATTACCGTTGTCCTCCCATCGGTTTGTTATGGTACACCCCCCCCATATATATACATAAATATATGATTCTCCTCAAAAAAGAAAAGAAGAACACAAATTGGGCAGGAAAGAAGCAGCGTCGGTTGCAAAAGATCCTCCTTTTTTGCTTCTCTTTCACCCTCTCACACCTCATACGACCGCTGATCTACCCATAGTAGATACCTTCTTCCACAATCCTTGTCAAACCTTTTCGATATGTTGTGGGTCCTAGAGTTCTCCTCCACCAGGTCTCTCGCTTTTTCCATGTACTATTTCTCCATGGTCATCATCCTGATGGTCTCCCTCTATCCATCCCTTAAACGCGTTGAGAAGGCCGAACAAACCGCCCAGACGAAGGTAAGTTGCTCTCCATTTCATGCAAGATTGTTTACCCAAATGTGCCAACCCTCCCCCGCCCGGGCCCCGGGGACTTGAAAACCCACCCCCCCAGGCGAACGAGAAACTCGCCGTAAAGACGACGACGAGGTCGCGCAAGCTTTCTGTGTGGGACAAGGTGAGAACGACGGGCGTAAGATACGTTGGTCGAGCTTACCCACTCACCCCACACCCCCACATATATATATGCATATATATATATATATATGCAGCTGGAGAAAAACCAGCCGCAGCTCAGCGAGGCTTCTCCCTTTGTTAACCCCGACTGGTCCTTCTCTAAGCGTGAGTACTTTAAGTATTGCATTTTCGGTCCTATCCTGGTCCCGATACGCATCATCCTTATTGTAGCTTGTATCCTCTTTGGGGCAGTATTCGGTAGCCTTTGCATGGCGGGATTGAAGGATAAGAGCAAGCCCCTCAGCAGGTGGCGGCTTATTGTCCGTTCACCCCTTAAGCTCTTCAGTCGCCTCATTCTCTTTGCCATGGGATTCTATTACATACCAGTGAAGGGGAAGCAGGCTCCAAAAGACAAAGCCAGCGTCTTGATCGGCAACCATGTATCCTTCATCGAGACCTTCTACATTGGGCTACTCGGCGCCAGTCCTGTGTCGAAGAAGGAAAACGCCGACATCCCCCTCTTCGGATCTCTCACGTCCTCCCTCCAGCCCATCCTTGTCGATCGACTGAACCCCAATAGCAGGAAGGACGTTGCAAGGGAAATTTGCGACAGGGCCAGGAGCAAGGAATGGAACCAGGTCATGCTATTCCCAGAGGGAACCACCACGACTGGCAAAGCCCTCATCCAATTCAAGGTCGGAGCGTTCGCACCCGGGGAGGCTGTCCAGCCCGTCGTGTTCAACTTCAACAACAACGCCTTCAACTTCGGCATGACCTCCGCAGGCCCCGCCCTGCACGTGCTCGCTCTCCGCGTGCTCTGCCAGCCTAGCAACAGCATGTCCGTCACCTTCCTCCCCCCCTACGCCCCGAGCCCCGAGGAGAAGAAGGACCCCAAGCTGTACGCGGCCAACGTCAGGAAGGTTATGGCGGCTTATATGAAGGTTCCGACGACGGAACATAGCTACGACGATGTCTGCCTACAGATCGAAGCCTTGAAGGTAAAGAGAAACGACATGACTAAGGACGCCTCCTCTTTGGAGTTGAAGTCCTTGAAGAAGATAATCGAGATTGACAAGGAAGAAGCGAAGGAACTCGTCAAAACTTTCATGTCTATGGACACAAACAAATCTGGGAGATTGGACCTCGAGCAGGTGAGGAAGCGTAATGGACAGAGCAGCATCGCGACGATGGAAGCGTAATGGACAGAGCAGCATCGCGACTTGGAACCGTCTAACCCATCGACGCACCCGCCTTCCGCTTCTCGCTTCGCTCCTCGCCCCAAGTTCAAGAGGATCTTCTCAGGACCATTTGGCTCCACCCCCCTCGTCGACGTCGAGCACCTCTTCCATCTCCTAGACAACGACGAGGCTGGGACCCTCGACCTCAAGGAGTTCGTCCTCGGGCTCGCGCTCCTAAACTCCGAGGGAGGCGAGACCCAGAGCAAGCAGGATTCCGTGAAACTCTCCTTCCAGGTACTGGAGGGGGGGTCGGAAGCGGGAGAGATAAAAATGAAGGACCTTACGACCGTCCTTCTCAAAGTTTACCCGGAGATGGGCTTGCAGAAGATCGAGGACATCGTCAGTGAGGCAGATGCGAATAAGGACGGCACGATCTCGCTTGATGAGTTCCTGCAGATGGCGCAGAATCACCCCGAGCTCTCGCTGACTGGCAGGAGCTTCTGGTCGAAGCTGTTTTAAGTAGTTTTGAAACTTTACGTTCTTATCAAAAACAACAACTCTATAATCTCTATAAGCGCTCCTCATCCTTCCTTCTCATCCACCCTTCAACCCACTCCCCCACCACCCCCCCAACTTCTCTCCCCAAGTGCGTTCCATCCCCTTCCACCTCCTTTCTAACTCTTCCCATTTCATCGTTAATCCTCGCTTCAACATCAACAAAAACAACCGTACCATCCCCCCCCCTACAAACCCTCCTGAGCTCCTCATTCCAAAGCCCTACCGTCTTCCTCTTGAGTTCCCTCCCCTCTTTTCTCCCCCCCTCCTTATTCCCAGCTTGACAAACCGGCATTAATCCAATCGTCCACCCCTCACCCATAACCTCTCGGATCTCTTCTACCCCCTCGACAAACTCCAAGACCTTACTCTGAACCCAAGCCTCGATAACCTCAACCCCAACCTCCCCTTTTATATATCGAGTGCAGTCTACTCCACCAACACCCTCCCTGCAGTCAATCTCACCCGCAGTTAAAATAACAAGCCCTTCTTCAGTCGTTCCTGCCTTCTTAACCTCCTCCAGACCAGCTCTTAAATTACTAACCGTGAAGAAGGATTGTGTTATAGTATTCCCCAATCCTTCCTTGAACGTTCCCTTCCTAACGTGTCCAGCCTTCAATCCGGTCGCCGGTCTAGCCAAAAATTCAACTAAATTTACCTTCCCATCGTCCCCCATATACTCGTGTCTGTACATGTGTAGGGACACACAATGTGAGTCCCCAATTACGTAAACCCTTGTTCTCCTCCTCCCTTCATCATCCTCATCAGCAACCGTATCGATGTTGGATATACCTCCCTTTTTATACTTCCCCATAACCAGGTTAAACACAAGCCTGTAGTACGCATGATGGCTCTTGAAGCGTCCGCGTAGTTTGGTTTCTAACGACTGGTAGAAAATAGGTAATACATCCCACCTAACTACACCCATATCATCATCATCGTTCTTATCACCATTATTATCATCATCATTAACAATACCAACCTTCTGTCTAGCCTCTCTACCAATCCTCTCTTTAATAACCTTCAACTCCTCATCCCTAACCCACTTCCCATACCCAGGCCACCCGTCATACGTAGGTATATTAACCTTCCAGTGTATCCCTATAAAAAGTTGTCTAAGAGTTTCAACAGCAAAGTGGTGGGAGGTTGGTGGGGTGTATATGTAGTAAAGTTTACAGTGTAATAAAACCGCCAAAACAGGGGGTGTAGGTAGAGGGTGGCCAGGGGGTTTGGGGGTTGAGTATACTGACGATGATACCATAGATTTAATCAAGTCATGCTCTCGTGTACGTGATGGTTCGTTCGTAAGGCAGTCGTATATCATGTTCCTTCCAGATAGTGAGGTTGGTGTGAAGTCGTACACGGACGAGAGCAGGTGAAGGGCGAGGAGACCGTTACCACCGAACTCGAGGGACTGAATGTGATCGAGGAATAACATAGCTATTGGGGTTATACCGTCGTTGTTATGTGAGCAGTCATTTGAGGGGGCTTTGTATTGTTGTATTATTGTTCTGCTGTGGGTTATGGCTTCTTTTACCATACCTAGAGTTAGATACTCTAGTGTTGTGGAAGGTTTGGTAAGAGTTGAACGATCTAATCTATCAATTGCGTAGTTCATTGCCTTAATTGATGCCAAAATGAATGAAAGTGAGAAGAGGAGCTTGAGGGTAGGTCTGATTTATGAGATCAGGGTTCTTGAAATCGCTTACAAATGCTACAATGTCACGGGAAAAGACTAAAAATCAATCCTGACTCTTTATTGACTGACTTCGTGAACTTAAAGTGATGGAAGGACTCCCTCTTTTTTTCTCCTTTTTGCCTTCACTCTAAAATGTCTTTATCTGGATATACTCCAATATCACTCTCAATCCCTTCACACCCATCGTCATCATCACCCCCAACAAGCAAGACTGTATATTATAAACTCCTAAAATCCATCTCAGTAAGAAATGGAAATGATGATAGCTCGTTGGCTGATACCACCACCAGTAATTTCACCCCAAATGACTCCAATATAAACAATGAAGATGGTCGTCGTGTAATATTCATAAACACCACAGCCCCTCAAGTCGGTTCAATAATGCGTAACTTTGGAATATCCTCAAATGAATGGTACATAGAGGTGGATTATAACTTACCTCTACACACTAATGTAGAAACAAGGTTATATGAAGGTGTTACGGGGAAAACTGTTAAAGGACAAACGATGAAGGAACTTAGTAAGGATGGTATCGTTGTTATTGGTGTTACTGGTGGTAAGAAGAACTTAAAGAAGGTTGAGAAGGGTCTTGGTAAGAACAAAAACAAGGTGGTAGTTTGCGACCTTGACCCCGATGAGGAGGTGGAGGGCAGCGCTACTACTACATGGGACAGGGTCTTTGAAACGTGGTCAAGCCAAACGCAGGACATGGCAGTGCTGCAATCTAGGAGCGACGGGGTTGTTATGGACTACTCGGAAAGGTGAGAAATTGGGGAGGGAGAGAACGTTAAGCAGTAACGGCAGGGGTCTGAAGAATCCTCGACAACACTAACGCGAATATTTTTCTTCGCTTCCTTCTCGCAGGGAGTCCAAGAAGCTGGACTCTTTCGTTGACGGTGCGAATCTGACAGTCGACGCTGACGGTTGGACGACTGTTAGCTACAAGCAGAGCGGTATGGAGAGCGGTCGTCGTGAGGTCTCTGGTATGATGGACGGTAGCATAACTGCTGACAAGCAGTTGGAGAGTAATAAGAGGGAGAGAGGACGTAAGAGGAAGAGGAAACTGTTGGCGCCGAAGGATGGACTTAAGGACTTCTACAGATTCCAGATTAAGGAAGGGAGAGACCAGGAGAGGAGGAACTTGAGGGAAGGGATGGAGAGGGATAGGGAGAGAGTTAAGAGGATGGTCAAGGGGAGAATCAAGGGGGGGGAAGGGGGCGGAGACTAAACATTGAGAAATTATGATGAAGATGAACGTTTAGTTGCTCTATATTCTACGATGCATTATTTCATGACCACCTCAACTTCCCCAGTCATCCTCCCCAACCCCCCCTCTCCCCTCCTGAAGGAACCTCTTAATAAGAACATCGGCAACCATCTCCATTGGCCCACCTTCAAATCCTCCCCCCCCTAACCTCTTCCTCCTCCTTCCTTTAATCCTTTCCCCATGTTCCTTCATGACACCCCCCAAGAAATTCTCAAGCTTAATCGTCCTCTCCTTTCTTTTCGCCTTACTCCTCCACCCTCCAAACAACTTCCCCGTAATCCCCTTCTTCGGAAGTGGCGAGCAACTGCTTCCTGTCAAGTAACCGACGGACTTAAGTTTCCTCTTGAATTCATCAAACTCTCTATACCTCCTCCTAACAACGACCTGCGCAACCGTTTGCTTGCTTACATCAGGGGTGCTCGTAATCCCCCTCCCTTCCCCCTCAACCCCCACATCTCCTCCTCCGCAAGGGAGGTAGAAATCCGTCTTAATTATATACTCCACATGCGATCTAACAATAACGCTACCTTCTATCCTAACCGACATTAAAAACGTACCATCTGAACTCGCAGCTGTACCAGGTGGTAGGGAACGGAGGGGATAAGGATACCATGTTAACGGAACAACGTAACATGGAGGAGTGGGATGTGAAGGGACCTTCTGAGGTGTCAGTAAGATGGAATCGTAACCCACGGAATGCGGGGTTAACGAAAGCGTGGAGTTCAACGAGGCGGAGCGGTTTTGAGAGGGGGTTATGGGGGTGGAGGTAGTTGGTGAAGGTGAAACGACGGGGTGTGATGAGTGGGTTGGTGGCGACTTCATGGGTGTGGTTAATAAAGATAGGCTACCGGCCCTGTATATACCACCACCCTCCCCCCCTTCGTCGTTGTCGGCATCGTTATTATTGTCCTCGCACTCCTCAACACGACGTTGAACAACCACACCATCATCCTCCTCCTCCCCTGATATTATCGAAGGCACAGTAACGAGGAAGGAGTTCCTCCCCTCATCCCTCCCCCCCTCATCCCCACAGCGGCCGTACAAGCCGGGCCCGAACCCGCTGTACGGCCCGAAGTTCTCCTGACCTGACCTTGAACTTGAGGGGGGTTTCGAGAAGAGCGTGAGAGTCGGGATTAGAGATGAAGAGGACAAGCCGTGTTTGAGTGTACTACTATGCGACGGCTTGCTATGTGGCACCGTGCTGTGTGACGACGTGCTGTGTCTTTTGTGTTGCAAGGAGGGAGAAGAAGGGGAGATGTAACCACTTAGTGTGGTTAATGTGTGACGGGATGCATGGTGGGTGGACGAATTTGAAGGACGGAGGATGAATGGGTCGGATAAACGGGATGGAAAGGGAGGAGAGGACGACATTAAAGAGAATTAAGGCACTAGGGAATTGAATTGTCGGGTGCAAGATGGGGTGGGGTGGTTTTGGGAGATTATTTGGTTATGGGGTCGCGTGATAGGTTAGGAATGGAAAGTTTTCTCGGAAGGGTGGAATATAACTCCCGTATACTTTCCGTCTTTCCGTTTTCCAACTATTTTCCTCTTGGGCAAAGTGAAGTTCGAAAAATAAATGGGGAGCCAAGTCACAAGTTTCAGAAAGATAATATGTCACCGGAAGTTACCGGCTTCCTTCTCGTCCTAGCCGCGGGCCTCTCCACTGGAGGTGAGCCGGCAGATCCTTTAGCTTCGCTTGGGGTCTCACTCTGGAAAGAATTCTTTACTGGAACTCTGGACGCCTCATTGAGCCTTTGTCTTGTTTGTGTGTTTGTTTATAGGTTGCTGACGCTGCTCACCCCCCCCCTCCCCATTCTCATATTTCCTCATACCTACCAAGTTGGCTCTGGTTTCGTATTCTCCAATAAGTTGATATCACTGGCATCCCGTCCCTTCCTTGCCGGTTCCCTTGGTTTCTCAGCGGGCGTAATGGTGTACGTGTCCTTCGCCGAGATCCTCCAGAAGGGCGTCGGGGCATTCGAGACTGCCAGCGAGCAATACGCAATTATTTACGCTACCCTCTCCTTCTTCCTTGGAGTCGTCTTCATGGTTGCCTGCGACAAGGCTGTACACACCCTTGAGCACGCTTCGTACCAGAGGGGAGGGGAAGCGAAGCTAGTCATGGAAGAGGGGAAGGACGGAGGATGTTGCGAGGTTAAGGTGAGAGAGGGCGTTAGGGTGGGATGGGAAGAAACCACAGGGTTGTTGGAGGACAGAGAAGCGTTTGTTAATGAACCCCCCCCCCCCCTCCCCCCCGTCCCCCTACCTCTCAGCCCGCCGCTGTCGACGAATGGGTCGCCCGCGCGAACAAAGAACTTGCTAACGAAGTCAACCATGAGTCTGAGACTGAGGCCTTCTTCTGCGGCAAGTCCAAGTCCAACTTAACAGGCCTCCGCTCCCGCGGTAGCCCCACCAGGGGAGATAGGAACAACGGCGATGACGAGGAGGTTGCGATCGAAGAGGCTAGCATTCAGGTCGCCACGAGCCCCAAGGGCAAGGTCCTGGGGGGGGGGGAAGGCCAAAGCCTCAAAGTATCCTCCCACGACAGGGCGCTCGTGCGCATGGGTTTGGCGACGGCCCTGTCCATCGCGATCCACAACTTCCCCGAGGGCCTCGCCACCTACATCGCTACTGTTGATGACCCTGCCGTGGGTCTCACTCTGGCCGTGGCCATCGCCATCCATAATATCCCCGAGGGGCTCTGCGTCTCCATTCCGATATACTACGCCACCGGGGATAGAAAGAAAGCCTTCCTTTGGGGGCTGCTTAGCGGAATAACGGAGCCAATTGGGGCGCTATTCGGATGGGCCGTGTTGTCGAACAGTATGTCGGAGGTTGCATATGGGATAATGTTCAGCGCTGTTGCGGGGATGATGGTCATTATCACGATGAAGGAACTCATCCCGACGGCGCACAGGTACGACAGTAAGGATGCAGTCGTCACAAACGCGTTCATTGCAGGGATGGGCGTCATGGCCCTCTCGCTCTGCTTGTTCGTTGTATAGGTGTAAACTTTACTTTCAATATGATGTCTTCTATGTTATCTTATCTGACGATATACCACCACGATCTATAGCTCGTTGCTTTCCTTAACAGCCCTCCTTCCGCTGACCTCCTCCTTGAGCTTCTGCCTCCTCTTCTTTCTCTTCCTCCTCGCAAGCTTCCTCTTCTGCTTGAGCTGTGAGGAGCGGAGCGAGTCGTTAGAAGGGTGCTTGTGTGTCTGGACGTGCGCTCTTGTGTATGCTGTCCTCGTCAATTCTCACCTCCTCCTCCTCCTCCTCAAGCTTCTGTTCGAGCCTGCTTCTCACCAAGTCCTTCCTGTCCGCCTCCGCTGTGCTCCCAGTGTTGTGATTTCCCATTCTCCCCTGCTCCTCGTGCCAGGTCTCGATCATCCCCTTGATCTTGCTACCCTTGTACTTAGGGAAGAACCTCCTGATGTCCTCCATCTCCTCCTCGTGCTCACACTCGTCGACGATCTCGACGCAGACCTGCCTGTAGAGGTCCCCGTAAGGGGTCATGGCCTCCCCCGTGATGGTCTCGTAAGCCTTGCTTACCTCGTGGAACTGCGAACAAGCGAAGCGAGTCGCGGAGATGGACGGGAAAATGCGTTTAGCAACATGGTTCGGTTGAACTCCTGTAATTCCGCAATGTCACGCTTTATCTTGTCGCTTCATTTCTCATTCATTCTCACCTCCTTTAACTTCTCCTCGTCCTCCCCAACCTTGTCGGGGTGAAGTGTCCTAGAGAGGGAGCGGTAGGACCTCCTAACCTCCAGGGGTGAAGCGATGGGATCGAGGCCCAGACGTAAGTATGCCCTGGTCACCTCGTCAATCTCCTCGTCCTCCTCCGGTTTCCTTCCCTCTCGAATGGCCTTGGCAATCTTGAGCTGCGACGATCGAGCGGGGGAATAGAGAAGGGGGAGGGGGATGGCGTTAGATTGTGCAAAGGGGAAGCGCTGGGGGTGTCGGATAAAGGCGCAGAAAGCTTCTCACCTCCTCCTGCTTCCTTGCCAATTTGGCAAGCCCCGCAGCTCTGATGGCTTCCAGGAGGTCGTCCTCGTGCTCTTCGACAAGGTTGTCGCAGTAGCTCCTCAGCATCTTCCTGTCCTCGTGGAACTGGTCGCTCCCTATGGTCATGCTCCCCATGATCTTGACAGTCCCGGCCCCCTTTGCATTGTAACGTTGAAAGGTCACTGAACCGTCCTCCTCCTTTGTGATGCCGTACTGATCCATCCCAACACAGAGATCCTCCATCACCTCAATGCCACGAAGCTCGGAAACCTCGTACGCTATGACCTTCTTTTTCTTCTCCCCACCTTGCGGTGGGGCCTGGAGCGTATTTCTCAGGTCTACGTTCTGACGAGGTTGTTCTAGTTCCAAGTTCCTCTCAAGCTCAGCAATAACCGACACGCAAGCAGAGCACTGTGGGAATTTAAGGCGTATTGGGGTGAAAAAACATCACAACATAGACTCGGTTCCGCAAAGTTTTGGAATATTTACTCACCCGTGCATCCCAGAAGTCTTTGCCATCTGCGCGCTTGAAATCGAGCTCTTCGAGAGCACGTCCTACCGATAACACGCCCAACAGTATCAAAACAAGCTTTTGCATGGTGGGTTTCACTTTGCTCTATAGGGCCACTTGGCCAAAATGAGGAATTGGAAACAATGCATGCATGAACCACTTTAAGGACTAGGTCCCTAAAATAGAATTTCACTGGGATGACATTCCCGCGAACAAAATAGTCCAGATAGCCTTGTCAAACAGAATTTCGATGTGCAATGAGTTCTTTTTAAGCCCCCTTCTCTTCCTACTTCTCCCGCTTGAGGGTGCTTTCGACCACGTTCTTCAGCACGCTCTCCGCCACGCTCCCCACGCAGACGTCGACCACCCGACCCTTTTTGTACAGCTGGATGGTGGGGATGGACTCAATACCAGCGACCTCGGGGATCTCTGGTATGTCGTCTGTGACAACTTCAAAGCACTGAGGGGGGAAGGTTTGTGAGATGGGGGGTAGACGGAGTGAGACCTCAATAATTTAAACTGGTTCCT